>JBBPDI010000032.1:9418070-9433789 GCA_037974545.1 Cucumis variabilis | reverse complement strand
ATATATATATATATATATATATATATATATATTAAATATTTCAATTGTAAAAATATTTTTCTTATTAAAATTAATACCAGCTTTTTAATTTTAATTGATTTATTATTTTTTTCTTTATTTATATATATATATTAAATATTAAATATTAAATATTAAATATTAAATTTTGTTGAATCAAGTTCTTATTTTGAGTTAACTTTTTTTTTTATTAAATTCACTTTTTTTTTTGAGTTAACTTTAAAAATCAAAAGATCACAAAATATGTAATTTATTCAACATATGTATATATATTTATTTATATTACCTAAAAATAATAATTTGCTAATTTCGAAATAAAACTAATTTCCTTGAACAAAAATTTATATAAACAAATTAATCATTTTGCTATATATCTGTTGAATAAGAAATTTTGAGACAAATCATTGATGTAAAATTTATCAAATTAATGATGAAAAGTGCAAATAATTGAATTTGAGACTAATTAAAATGCACATGTGTCCCAGATAAAAAATTGAAGACATAAATTGGCCAATTCTGATAATGCCACCTGTTTTCATCATAACTGTTGGATCAAGTTAATTATTTTGGTTCAATTAAATATTATTTACCTATGATTAGTTTAATTAAGCCCAAAAAATAAGCTTAATTAAGCCCAAAGACTAAATATAACTCAAATCCATGTGGTTAAGTCCATGGATCTGGTCCATAAACCAACCAAACACAAGCCCATAAAGCCCACCAGAGAACTCTATAAATAGAGGAGTTCTCCTCATTTGTAAAGAGTGGAAAATTTTTTACTCTAGAAGGTCTAGAGAGAATTCTCCCAAGAGCTAGAAGACTCCACAACTCCTGAAGTCGACCATCCTCCAAGATTGAAGCTCCTTTGAAGATATATACTTTCTTCTAAGACTCCATTTTCAAGCACAACACGTGCCCCGCTTCCTCAAATCAAACATAAGCATTCAATCGAGAAAGAATAAGATGATCAAATGCTAGAGATTGAACCACATCACATCAAAAACTACAACATCAACACTAGTTCAACACCATGAATTAAATTTCTTAGGAAATCTCGTGCGAACAATATCAAAATATCCAAAATATATATATATATATATATATATTGATCACAATATTAAGATTAAATTAATAAAATACTAATGATATAAAACAGTTTCCTAATTTGATTAGGGTAGGTTTTTTGAATTTAATTTGAAATGGAACCATAATTTTCTTTTAATTACTTCACGTTTCTTGTTTTTTCTTTTTATCTATTGCCATAAACATTAAAAAAATTTATTCAATTACCCACATGAGCAATATGCATTTATGATTTCAATTGTTGTTATTATTTTTATTATTTTTGGAGTAAGCTTCAATTTCTCTCAACTATTATTATTGCTATTTTAATTTGTTTAATAACATATTTTGTTAATATATGTGCTTTTTTCTTAAGAATTGGAAATTAGAAAAAAAGATATGTATAATTTTGATTAATAAATAATCAAATTAAATTAGAAAAGATAAATTTAATAAGAAAAATTAAATATTGAATACTGTGATATTTAATATACATAATATATAAATAAAGAAAAAAAATAAAGAATAAATTAAAATTAGAAATTTTATATTAATTTTAATAAAAAAATATATTTTTAAAATTTAAATATTTGATAAATATATAGAAATAAAGAAAAAAATAAAAATGGAAAGTTGATATTAATTTCAATAAGAGAATATATTTTTAGATTGAAATATTTAATATATATATATATATATATATATATATATATATATATATGTATGTATGTATGTATATATATACATAATTAAGAAAGGAAAAAGGTGTGGGGCCTGGTTTGCAATTAAGCATTCAATTTGTACATAAATACCAATTTTTGTTTTTTTTATTGTGATCTATAATAATTTTATAGATAATTGGATTATATTTTTATAATTATTTAATAAAAGTTATTATTCTCACTATTATTCAATTGCATGTTATTCTATAATAATATCTATAAATATGTTATTATAGTTTAAATATCCCTAATTGATTATTAGTATGGGAACAATGATAAGTTAAGATTAGCATGAATTATAATTGGTAATCATAAGATGATTATATTTGTAGAGACATAAATTATAATTATATTTTCTTATTAGAGAATAAGAATTGGACTGATCCATTTTTGAGATTATTATATGGACATATGTCAAAAATAATCTCAAATAATTGATTGTTTTGATTCTTAGACCTGGAATTATCACAAACATAAGAATTAATCTATTCTGATACAATCAAATATTATCTTTCACGGAATAATTATAAATGTTGTTCTCAAATACGTTATGAATTATGTAGTGGATAGTGATAAATCAAGATGAAATTTATCTGTGTTGTTATGGAGCTGGGCCCCTCGATTCAACGTGATTGTAGAAATGCATGGTCATGCTATAAATGAATTAATAATGCTATTATTGTAATTTATTAATTCAATATGCTTATTGATCGGGAAAAGAATTGAATTAGATAAGTTGACTTTGCCCATGCCTTATATTCAATTATAGATATTGCGTGATAAAATAATTAAAGCAATAATTATATCAGATAACCATGGAAATAGCAACTTGAAAAATGACAAAAACTGGAGAAAATAATAAAAATGGCAAAACCGCCACCTGTTTCCTTTTTTTAATTATACTAAATCCGATTATGCCATTTGATATAGGATAATCCATATATTCCACATAAGTGTATTTGAATAGCTCTAAAAATAAGGCAGGATATCACAGATTTCATAAATGCAGTCAATTTTGCAAACAACATTAAAATTTGGTAAATCTTAACTAAATCAGCAATTTTGTTGCTGGATAATGTTGCAGCAACCTCCCTTAAAATAATGCCAAATATATATACAAGATTTTTGACTTTGCTAGATTTTAAACAATTTATTAAATAATACATAATATATACTAAGTATAAATAAAGATTTTCACGTTTTTTTTATATTTTAAACAATTTATTAAATGATACATAATATATATTCTTAATAACAATTTGAATTTAAATTTTAGGTCCTAAAATAATGCCAAATATAAATCAATATTTTTTATTTTTTTTAATATTTTAAACATTTATTAAATGATACATAATATATATTTTTAATAACAATTTGAATTTAAATTTTAGATTCTCCCCATAAAATAAAGCCAATTACGAATATCCAGATGTTTTTTGTTGATTTTTATTTTAAAAAAATTATATTCTTGTGGCACTTGTATAGATTTTTTTAAAAATAAATAGAAAAAATATATTTAAATCTATATTCATATTATGTTAATTATTTTGAATTTTTTTTAGAAAAATAGTGCGTAGATGTTCAATTTTTAAATTAGCTTGAAATACAAATATTCATGTTATTTGCATTTTCTACGTTAAGTATTATGTTTTTTGTTTAACGGTTTTTGTCGATTAATTTCAATCTTTATAGTAAATTCTTTAGCATTAGTTGTCGAAGACCATAGTATATGATCCCATAACATAAAAGTTTAAAATCAAACTATCAAAACTAACTCAGATGCAAATTAATTGATGACATGTCTGGAGGTGAATTCTTTTTCTCTTTGTTTGATGTACATATTTTCCCTCTTGCTCCATTTATCCATATTCGTGATGTCACTGGCTTAAGCTCTCTATACGGTTTATCATTTTCTCTGTTCATTTGTTCTTACCCATCTTCCATCATCTTTACCAATTCTTACTTTGTCGTGTTCAAATATATATATATATATATATATAAAGATGTCCATTAATAGGACAATTAATTGTAACTTACATAGGATTATTAATCATTTTTTAGTATGAGATATGCTTACACCATTGTGGCTGGATTATTTTCCTCTATATTTGAAAGTCTGTCTTCACTTGGCATCCTTTCTTTAACCTATAAGTTTTTAGCAAAAAAAAAAAAGTTTAATTATAGTATTTTGAAAAGTGTGGATCTGACATTTATATTATTTAGGGTATAATTACCTTGGTATTTTGTGGTCGTTTTTTGGTTTTGCTAAGGTTGGTTGCACTTTCTTCATTATTTTTGCGGTTGAATTCAAAGAAGATTGATCTTATGCATACTTTAGTATTTCTCAAAGATTTTTTACCAGTATAATAAGAAGAGTAAAGAGTTATATGCAGTCGTATTGGATATACAAACAATATAATTCAACATTAATAAATCAACCTTATCATTTTAAAGAATGTGTAGGAAAATGACAAGTCCAACAAACAAAATTAATCAACATCGTAATTGAACTACACATTAGTAGGTTTAGTATGTCAAATACAGAGTAATTTACATTCACATATAATTTATTTCACGAATAAAGAACTAATACCATAAATTTTCTATAATTCAAATACACAATTTTTAGAAGTTACAAGTCACTGATAATAACAAGCAGATGTCGGTCACAGCAAATATATACAAGTCATTGATGATAACATAATCTTTTTGATATAGTCAGATTTTACAAATACTCCGTAATTAGATTTCTATAAAGACTTAATTAAAACTTCTTAAACATTAAAGATTAACACTTTTTTTAGCTTTTTCTTTTTCTTTTACAATTAACTTATCATGAATCACTAAATATTGAAAGAATGGCTATGAATGAATTTAGAAATATGATAATTCCCATGAGTTATTTTCCAATACCCTAACCATGCATTCTAATATAAGTAGTCGAAATATGATTACTACGAGAACTCGTATATTTTGCAAAACAACACGATTAGAGACTTTCAAACCACCGATCTCTTGGTTGCTAATATACATTCATATATTAATTGAGTTTTTCTTATTTTGATCGAAAACTCACACTTTACTAATTATTGATTAAATTTACATTTGATCACATATAAATTAAAAAGTAATTTTAACAATTGAATAAAATCGTACTATGAACCTTTGAGGCTTGAAAAACTTTCAAAAGTATCTCAAAGATTCAAAACTTTCAGGTTTATATTTTGATAAGTCTCTCAACTTTAACCTTAATTTCTAATAAATCATTTATAAATTTAATTTTTTGAAAAAATTAATTGATCTATTGATGTACATTTTAATTTTACATTAAAATACTAGACATTGAAACCTTAAACTTCAATCCAAAAATTTTAAAAGTTCGGAATCTAACTATATGAATGATCTCTAGCAAAAACTTAAAATTTAAGTTTATATTTGGGAAATTTTTAAAAATAGCCAATTTTATAAAATATTTACAACTTATAGAAATTCTATCACTGATAGTCACTCATGTGTTATAGTGATAAAAGATTATCATTGATAGAATTCAAAATTTTTCTATAGCTTATAAATATTTTAATTTATTTTGCTATTTTTAAAAAGTCCCTTTATATTTATATCGAATCCTTTAGTGAGGTTTTGGTGGGACAAAATTGATAAGAGATTACATGTAATTCATTCGTAGTGATTGAAATGACAAATTAAGCCAACAAACTTTAGTCATTGGAACAATACTTATTCCTTCCCCCTTCTCTTTTTTTAATTTGTTACAAATTATAAAAATAATAAACGTTTTCAAATAATTGATTGTTTTGATTCTTAGACCTGGGATTATCATAGTGTCAAACATAAGAATTAATCTATTTTGATGCAATCAAATGTTATCTTTCACCGATTAATTATAAATGTTATGCTCGAATACGTTATGAATTATGTAGTGGACCATAATTAATCAAGATGAAATTTATCTTTCTTGTTATGGAGAGATATCTCTGAGCCCCTCGATTAAGCGTGATTGTTAAATGCATGGTCATGCTATAAATGAACTAATAAGGGTATTATTATAATTTATTAATTCAGTATGCTTATTGATCGAGAAAGCAATTGAATTAGATAAGGTGATTTTGTCCATACCTTATATTCAATTATAGATATCGTGTGATAAAAGGATTAATGCAATAATTATATTAGGCTATGTTGGATCCCCGACTTAATTTAATAGGGTAATTGTAATGGATGGCCATTTTAACAATAACAATTAAAAATATAGCAATATTTTTAAAAAAATGCAAATATAGCAAAACTATCGCTGATAAACTTGTATCGCTGATAAACTCGAATGGGGTCTATCAATGATAGACGAATATTTGCAACATGGTCTATCGGTGATAGACTTCTATCATTGATAGAATTTGACAAATGTTGCTATATACTTAATTATTTTGAATCTAATTGCTAAATTTGCAACTATCCCAATTTAATATGGGTAGTCATACTATCTTGCTAGAGACCAATTATGACTTATGGGCCATAAAATGAGTTATGGGCCCATTGCTATATTAAATTAACCTAACAGGTCACACACGAAAGAACTAAGTCGAATTTATCATTGGGCTACATAATTAATTAGTCCAATTAGAGAATTGGAAGCTTATTGAAAAATCTAAGCTTATAAGGAAATCCTAAGCTTATTGGAAAACTTTAGGAAGCCTATAAATAAGACCTTAGACATCTATCAATGATAGGGTTTAGGGTTTTGGGATAGTTGCAATTTAAATTGCTTGCCATGAATAAATGGGTTTAGGGATAGGGTTTAGACAACTATCCCAATTTACAATACACACATAAATAGTACATCAACACTAATTTGCTTGCCATGAATAAATTTGTTTCTTTCATGTATTTCCATGGTAAAAAATTATATGGAATTGTCATACCCCAAACCGTACTATCAACAAAAATGCCGAAGTAATAGGAATAGGATGTGAGTTTGTTACAACTTTAAAATTTTCTTATCGCAAAATATTATCCTCAACTCCTTTTATATTATCAACAAAGCTTAAAACGCAATGGTGGTCAACCTAAACGACAAGTATAATAAATACCTACCAAAACGTTTATTAATAGTAGGCATTTGATACATAATTACAACACTTTTACCAAACAACCAGTGCTTTATTTCTAAAACGTCTAGAGTAATCTCGTCGCAAATCCTTCAACCTTCTTCTCTACTTGGCCTAAACGCCTGATCCTAAGATGATTTTTTAAAGAATGTGTAAAAAGACTTAGGTTCTATGAAATCCTTTTCGCAATACCTTTTCATAAAGATTATTTCGCATAAATAAAATCAAATAATTTCATCTCGCATAAACCTTTCTTTATGCTTAACATATTCATAACATAACAAGTTCACATAAACACACATTAGTTAACATTCATTCCTTTCACCAAGGATCCTGAATTGTTCTCTACGCTTGGTCTTATGACCTCGCGTTTGACTACTGTATCAACAACATCCGAGAACATACAGATTCATTCTTGTTGCTTAGACCGCTAAGCTTTATACTCTCCTTTCAATGTATAAGTCAGTTTCTTATCACCATGTGGTCCGTACACTCCATGGTGGCCTCGACTCTTTATGTGCACATAAAAGTTAGCATCATCTTAAGGAATCAACTAATGGTTTGAAAACTATGTCATAGCATGGAAATCGTAATCATCAAATCAAGCTTTAACACTCTCATTTTAAACACTTTCACAGTTTATTTTTTAAACACTTTCTCATTTGAAATCATATTTCAAAATAGTAAAGTGGAACCGCAAAACATTTAAGAAAACCCCTTACCACACTAACAAAAATTCTCCTCTTCCTTCTCTTCTTGTGGAGGGAGAAGAGACATTTTCTTAATCTTACACTTTAACCCCTGTCGAATCAGATGTGACATTTTCTTAGCTAGACCTTACTTCTCGCCTAACCCATACCACAAATAACTTTAACCACAACACCTTTCCCGAATAACCTTATCGCGTAGTTATATTTTTATAAGAAACCTTCCTCACAAACTAATCATCTTTTACTCACTTAGAACACTTATCGCGAATTTAAACTTCAAGGCTTCCTCGCAGACTTCTTCATCGTGAAACTCTTGGTTCTTATCGCAAAGACTACCTAAACCCCTAGTCGTTTTAAAACTTACGAACTTTCTTCTAAGAGCGTTTAAACTTATAGATTCTACTGCAAATCCTTCTTTTCTCAAAATTATCTTGCGTATTAACTTCTTAATCGCAAAAATTATTCTAACAATAAAATATTTTATCGCTTAATCCTTTTATGCATATATTCAAAGGCCAATTTCTATAGTAGTTTTAGCTGAAATTTTACTTCCTATACTAGAATTAAAAACGGGTCTCACAATATTAGCATAACAGGCCACATGCTGAAAGAAACACTCATGTTTGAAAATGGATTGAATCCATCTGAAGCTAATCCTAAATGAACATTTCGTGAATCTGAAGCAAACTGAGGAAATTCACGATCAAAATGTTTTCACCCTTCTCCATCAGCTGGGTAACGTAAAGTATCATCTGTTACAACACGCTTTTCTTTGTACCACCTCATTTCAAATGCAACATGCATCAATGCAAAGAATCATTTCAATCTTGGAATCAATGGAAAGTGGCGTAAGACTTTATGTGGGATCTTCTAACCTTTTCTATTGTTAATTTTATACCGAGACTCATTGCATTTTGGGCATTGTTGAAAATTAGAAAATTTCTTTCAATATAATATGCAATCATACTTGCACGCATGAATTAGGTCATAGGCTAACCCTAAGTCACGTAACTTTTTTCTTAGCTTTTAGTATGAACTACGAATGGATGCATCCGTTGGAAATGTGTTCTTTAACAATTCAAGTAGCATATCAAATGACTTGTTAGTCCAACCATTTAGAACTTTATTATGCATCAATTTTACTAAAAGGTTCATTGAAGAGTACTTTGTACAACTAGGGTACAATTGATTACATGCTTCACCTAATAAATTCTTGAATAGATTTGAATTATCACTCTCATGAACATTACTGGGTACCTAAGTCTCGATATCTTCTTAATGCAACTCTTCTTCAAAACTTCGAACTTGTAAATCATTTAAAATATTCAACATCTCGTTTACTTCTGTTGGCACATCAGTAAACTCTTCAGGATTTAATCCTTCACTACGTATTGAATGAGTTGCTCGATTTAATTCACTTGATCATTTACTTGTTTTACCATGATAGACCCATTGACTATATGATGGAGACATTCCATATGTGAGAAAATGTCGCTTAATCTTGTCTAATGATTTCCACATTGTATTCATACAATTTTTACACAGACATCTTGTTTTTCCCAAGTTATTGACATGAAAGTTTACTTTTTCAAGAAATTGAGTTACTCTTATATAAGTCAGTGCAAAATTATCTCGAAGATGAATCCAATCTCTATCCATTTTCAATTATATTATTTTCAACTAGTTAATAAACTTGAGTACTCCTAGAGTGTTAGATCCTTAAACCTATAGAAACAAAACAAAAGATCAAAGTTAGTTTTAACGAACTTTGAAGCACATCCCCAACATCTTGAGTCTTTTTGTAATTATACAAATTGGGAACAATTCATATTTCAAAACAAAATAACTAATAATCATACTTGAATGTAAAATTACAAAAGTTAAGCAAAGAACAATTCATTCCAAACAATAATCTCACATTCCTTCCTCAATCATTTCGTTATTTGACTTATGGCTTCTACAATTTACATCCCAAAAATATTTTCAATCTTGCATTCTAAACAAAATGTTATGTATATCTCATAAACCTTAATCCCTAAACAAATTGGAGAGATTAACTATAATTTTGATCTCAATACGTATAACTATAACTTCAATCTCAATACATATGAATATAATTTCGATATCAAACACATATATGAACTATAATATCAAAATAATCTACTATAATCTCTTTATAAAAACATGTAAAACTAAAGTAAATATATCATTTTTTCATATAAAAACATGTAAAAAAAATTAGATCTAAGTTAAACTTACTAACAAAAATGAGCGAGAAAAATCAACAGGCGGCGACCTTCCACACTTTGTCCAGAAAAAGAGGGGGTGGCGGATGTGCGGTCGAGCATTGCGGTCGTCCAAATATGACCAAAAAATTAGGGGAGTCGGCTGTCGGTTCGGGTGGCAAGAAAAACATGGGGCTAGCGGCTGTCTGTGTGTAGGGAAGGGAAGAAAATGGTGAAGGGGAAGGGAAGGGGTGGGTGGTTGTGTGGGAGGGAGAAAGATTAGGAAAAATGGTGAAGGAGAAGGGAAGAGGTGACCGACTTGTGTGGGAGGAAGAAAAAAGAGCGAAAAACGTAAAGAAGAGGAAAAGGGAAGGGGAAGTGACGTGGGAGAGGAAGAAGAAGAAGGAGATTTGGGGAAAAATAATGAACTAGGGCATTTTTTGTTTTAAACGAACCGCCGACGGGTATTTTAATTCCATCGACATTTGTTCACTTAAGCGGACGATAATATTACACTGTCGGGATGTGTCCACACTTGCCGACTGAACAAAAATATGTCGTCGGTAAAACCTATCTACGCCAACTCTATTAATTGGACCGTCGTCGATTCCACTTATTGCTGATGATAAAATAACCCGTTGGTGTATGCCACTTCTATGGACGAAAGTTAGGGGCGTTGACATGCGTTTCATCGACAAAGGCAAAATTTTTTGTAGTGGGATTTCACTAGAGATGTCAATAGTTGTTAAATCGTCTTGTTAATGTAAAAAATTGTGGGAAATCAACGTTTAAAGATTCTGCTAATGAGAATTTTAGAACCTTTTTCCAAGCACTTGATAGATGAATGAATTTTTCTTGATGTGGTAAATCTCTAATGCTTGATGTTGGTCACTTTTTTAGAGGTTGCTTTTTGAATTTTCTCATACGACTTCCATATCTGTATTTCATTGTAGTACTTACATGTCAAAAATTAATTTTGGTCTTGAAACAATTAATATTTTATAACATGTTATGCTTACCAGTACCACTCAAGTAAACAATTTTGTCTAGTTATTTTTGACATGTAGTAGGTTACTTTCTGAGTTTGGTTCGGTAATGTTTTCTTAGGGTGTGAATTATTTCCATTAAAGCAAATAATGTTTTCTTATTTTAATAAAGTTGCAACAGTTATCGTGATCATATTTTTTGTATTCATACACAAACATTCATTCAACTTAAAGGTTGAGTTATATATTCAACTTAGTTACAATAGTTTCAATTAAATTCTTCTAAAGATTTAAATTACAATACTTGTTAAGACTGATTCTTTCACTTTATCCCTTCTCCCATTTTCTCTCTTAATCCATTTTAGTGATAATGATGGACTTTTGGGTAGCAGAGGACTAGCAATGAGTAGAGTACGTCTTTTAGAGTGCTAGTGAAATTTTTATCTACTACTCCATACACACTGATATGTCTATTTTAGTAATTGCAATTAGAAATAGATTCTTGTTGAGAGAAGTAATATTTATTGAATTTCAGCATTCATTTAGATGAATCATTTTCCTTGAGGTTGTGGCAGAGAGTACCTTAAGTGGAGCTAGAAAGGCTTGTTATGGATGAATGGAATTTGTGCATTCAACCAGTTTGTATGAGATGTTTTACCTCCACGTCATGCCTTTGTCGAGAGCGAAGTTCTTTTGAATGACTATTTCAAAGTTCTGCTGCAAATTCAACGTAGTTCTACATTGGTATGGTTCTCTCCTACATAATTAAGAAGACTTTCTTTCTTTTTTTTTTTTCAAGTATGGAAAACATCCAGTCTTGCTTGGAATTGAACTCTTAAATAAATTATCAACCGATTTAGTTCCATTTGACACTGTGGTATCATGTTACAAATAAGGATACAATATAGTCCGTAAATACTTTTCAACAGCTTATGTAATAATTTGCCAACAAACTGATCCTTAATATTTCTACTTTTCAACTGCTACTCCTGAAACCTCCTCTGACATTGACTTCATCTCCTATTAGTCTCAAAGCCGTCTTCCCCAAATCTTCTCTTTCGTCTCAGGTTTCCCCCTTCATCTACTCACAAATTAATATTTCTACTGTTTTTTTTTTTTTTTGTTTCTTTCAATTTTTCTACATGAGTTTTATTGAATCAAACTTATTCACTTTTTTTTTTTGGATGAATAATTTTAAAATGTTGAATATCTTTGCCTTTTTTCTTTTAGAAGTTGTAGAGGTGGCCAATCCAAGTGTTCTTTTGTAAGGGGGAGAATGAAGTCATGTGCAAAGTGAAGCCAGGTTTGTAAGGGGAGAATGAAGTCACTACTTAGAAAATGTCCTTTGGCGATTGAATGGCAAAGTTGTTGCAGTCTTCAGAACCATTGTTGGTGAAATCAGGTTTTGTTACTTTATTAGCTGGCAATTTATAATTACTTTACCTTATGTAGAACCCTTTACATTTTTATATTACCCATTTCTTCTCAATTTTGAAATATAAAAATGCAATCTAGGTGCTTGTATAAATGCCGCACTGGTGGGGTTTTGGGTTTTGGGTACAGTTACATAAAAAACTTTGATATGCTTACATCTTTGTTGTGGGCGCAATACTAGTTAAGTAATGGTATAGTTGTCATGGTCATTGGCTTAAGTGTCTTTGTGTTAGTTTTATGTCCTCAGTTTGTTGTTCTAGCATTTGGCCTTTTTATCAGCGTTGCTTTAGTTCAAGTGATGAACTTCTATTGTTTTTATTAAAATGTATCTTTTTTGCCATCTACTCCCTTTTAGCAGTTTATTAAGAATTTATTCAATCATTAGTAGTCTTTCTTATAATTTTATGTTTGTTTCTAAGAAGTCTTTTCATTTCTTATGTTTTATTCATTAATTTTAAATTTTTATATTGATAAAGGTGCCATTGTGGTATAGTATTGACAATTTGGTACTTGGCATTTATTTGAAGGTTGCTTCATAGAGATCCAACATTTTGTTTCTATTTCAAGGACATAATTTTAGTGTCAAAGTTCTTAGACTTAAAAGTTAAAGTTCTTAGTTTTAATGCTATTCTTACTTTGTTTGTAGATTTTAAGGAGTTGATGATAACAATGGGTGAGACTTTGAGTTTGGAGTTATCTAAGAGTGTTGTGGGCTTGGAGGAGGGTGATGTTTTTGTTTCTTATTATTACATAACTTTGTTTTTTTATGATCAATTAAGAACTATGATCATAACTCATTTTGTAATATGAATAAGAACGATGTTCCTATGTTGTAAGTATGTAATGACCAATTACATGTCTATTAAGAGCTATACATGCAATTTTTTAGTTCTTTGATTGAAAGTTTGAGTTAATTTAAGAAGCTTAAATAGTTCAATTACTGGCGCTTTCAATAATGTCACAAAAGCATTGGTTTCTTTTAAAAAAAAAATTGTAGAAAGTTTTAGTGGTGCACTTCAATACGTAGCAAATAATGTATTTGTCATACATTATTTGTTACTAAAACATCATTTTTAGTGACAAGTGCAATTCGTCACTATAAAAAATAAATAGTGACATAGTATAACTAAAAGTAACCATTTAGTAACGCGCAAATTTCACTAAAAGTATATATTTTGCGATGCATAATTGTGCGGTGCTAAAACTTTTAGCTACATTGATACAACGACAATCCTAGTGTTGAATGGCTCTGCGTCACTAATATTTTTAGTGATGTTTTTTTTACGTTTTGGTCACGTTTTGGTGTGCCACTAAAAATAAAATTTCTTGTAGTATAATAGATAATAATTAATGATTATCTTCAATTAATTCATGAATTCTTTCTTTTTGAATCATAAGCATTGAGAAGTCTTCCTGCCATTGTTGGTGTAGTTGATCATAAGATAAAATATTTCCTTCATCTCTTCAATATTTGATTTCGAGAGATTTTTAGTGAGAATATTGATAAAGTCTCGATTATTTTCACCTTCACTACTGTTATTTTCATATTCATCATCTGATAAGGTTGCACTAAAAATGATTTTCTGTCCTTTTAAATAGATTTAACATTCAGCTTAATAGTGACCACAACCTTCACATTCTCTACATTTGAAGGACCTGTCTAATTTCACAATAGGTTTATCCAAATCCTTTCTTCTAAAGTTGTTCTGATCTCTGTATTATTTGAGTTTTTGAATTCTTTTAACAACTTTTGAAAATTGCTCCCTAAGCGCTATGGAATAATTAATATTATCAGTAGAGAACTTATCTTTATCAAGATGTTTTTCATAATGAATAGATTGAAAAGTAATACCTTTACCTTTTTTTATCTTTTCTGTCTGATATTAGAATTTCAAAGGTATTCAATGAGCCAAATAATTCATCTAGCTGTAAGGGTTCAATATCATGGGCTTCTTCTATTGCAGTTACTTTCATATCAAATCTTCTAGGTAAAGATCTCAAGACTTTTCTTAGCAATTTGGATTTAGAAATCCCTTCGAACTCTAACATTAAAACAAGTAATTTATTCATCTTTCATCATCCTTAAGGATTTAAATTTCGAACTCAACAATTGTATTCGTGATGTTTCACTGACAGATACACTTCTATCAGCACCTATTAGTGATATTGAAATTGATAAACACTGATAAAAGTTTGTCAATGTATCATTGGTAGAATTTGAAATTTTTCTATATTTTGTAAATATTTTTAACAGTTTTCCATTTACAATAATTCCTTATTGATTAATTTAAAATAGTTATAAAATTGGATTTTTTAAAAAAATATAACAAACCAGCAAAAAAATTTATACTTTATAGAACAATTTTGAAAACGAAAAAAGCCTACAGATCCACAATGAAAAATACAAAAAATGCCCCAACTAACACGCAATTAATTGACCACTCGTGCACGTAATATATTTGATACACCATCGTTTAGATTTGGCTACACGACTATTTAGATTTGACTATCCAAATCTAAACCATTTTTTTCAAGATTGTTTGGTACACGATCGTTTAGATTTGACTAGATTATCGTTTAGATTTGGCTAAGTTACACCCTAAACCGCACTACGACCAAACGCCGAAGTAGTGGGAATAGAATGCGAGTTAATTACAATCTTGAAATTTTCTTATCGTAAATCTTATTCTCAACTTCTTTTAAACTATTAACAACATTCAAAACATAACGGTGGTCAATGTAAAACCAATCAAAATAAATACAAACCAAAATGTATACTAAAAACGTTTCATACATTATTACAGTACTTTGACCAAATAACCAATGCTTAACCATTTCCAAAACTTCTTGAATCACTTTGTCGCAAATCCTTCAACCTTCTTCTCTACCTGGCCTAAGCGTCTGATCTTGGAAGATAGATTTTTAAAATGTAAGTCTAAAAGACATAGTGAGGTTTTATGAAGACCTTTTGCAATACCTTTTCATAATCATTTCGTTAAAATAATATCAAATCATTTAAACATACTGACAAATCATTTTATTTCGCAAAAAATCTTTCTTTATGCTTAACAAATCATTTCTTTTCACCAACGATCACAAATCATTCCCTATGCTTGGTCCCATTACCTCACGTTTAGACTATTGTATCAACAACATCCGAGAACATACAAATCTGTCCTTGTTGCTCAAGCTACTAAGCTTTATAGGCTCCTTTCAACGCATAAGCCAGCTTCTTATCACCATGTAGCCCATACACCCCATGGTGGTCTTGACTCTTTATGTGCACATAAAAGTTAACATCATCTTAAAGAAACATAGTATTGAAATCATAATCATCAAATTAAGTGTAATTTAACATTATCAATCATGCTTGAAAACATAACTTTTCATAGAAATCTCTTTGAAACATTCTCATTTGAATTCTTCTTTCAAATCAGTA
>JBBPDI010000032.1:9383805-9396517 GCA_037974545.1 Cucumis variabilis | reverse complement strand
ATGAGAATGTGTTTGAATGTTGAGTTTCTGCAAGTATTTGAGCAAAGAGATTATTTAAAGCACAACTAGATTTGAGACTTGCTTAATGCAAGAGTTTTTCATAAGCATTCTAACTTAAGTAAGTTAAAGTTTTAGCATGAGAATTCTGAATATATTTAAGTCAATACTGAGATGTTGTGATCTGATAGCAACCCTACGGAGGAGATTGTCCTGTGCACAGAGGTAGTGTCATGAGGGTATTTAGTCGATGCCTAGAGTTCCTGTCACATAGACTAGATAAGAGATTAGGGCCTCTATAAACGCCTTTATTTTTTATCTCATGATAACTATAACAAGATAGGGTGCTATCAGCACCTAGAGTTAAATCTCGCATGTACCGTATTAAGGGATAGGGTTTTCATGTCACGGGGCTTTATAGCTCATCTTTTCAATGTTTTGTTTTTCTTACAGGTAGAGATCGTGGTTCTGACGCCTGTTAAAGCTCAACCTACTCTGCTAGAAGTTTGACTAGATTTTTGTACAACTTATTCCATGCATGCATGATAAATTGAAATTAAGCTAGGAGAAGACATGATTGTTGTTGTTTGTAATAGACTATTATAAGAGTTTTTTGTTTGAGTTTTGTTTTGGTGCGCCATAGTTGGAACATTGAACTTAGCTTTGTAGACATAAGATTGTTGAATAGGTTGTCAATTGGTTAAGTAAACCGAAAGATGCTTGTAAAGATTTTAATTTATCAATTCCAAGTTTAGACATTCCTTTCCACACTTTATGTCTAAGTTTACCTTAGAAGAGATAGATAAGGGTTACAAGTTAATCAGGATCAATAGGTGTCGTTAGAAGAAAAGTGATGTCGATCGACTTCATGCCACATGTTCGGCCTAGTGAGGATGTGTTTCGGGATGGGGTATGACAAAACTACTAGAAAATTTAATATCTAATAATTCAAAATTTATGGTGTGCAAATTGAAGAAATCCATCTATGGTTTCAAACAAGCCTCTCATTAGTGGTATCACAAATTTCATGAAGTAATTACCTTTTTTGGTTTTGAAGTGAATATAGTAGAAGATTGTGTATATCACAAATTCAGTGGGAGTAAAATTAATAACTTGTAGAAATACTATTTATTATGGCCTTTTAGGTAGAATAATGAAGTCTAAATGCATAAGTTTGAAAGAAAACGTGTAGGAAAATAAAGAAATTGGTCAAGTTGTGCATTGTGAATTACAAAAGAGCTTTATACCTGTTTATCGCATTTTATTTATCTTATTGCAAGATATTAGAAGAAAATATGAAGAGTAGCCTGACGATAAAACGTGAGGCAAGGAGATACAAGTGACCAACTAGGCGACCAACATAACAAAGCTAGTCATTCTGAAGCACTAGCAAGAAAAAAAGTAGTTGGCGCAGTTATCAGAAAAGCTGAAAATGACACCTGTGACGCAAAAACAACTTTATCATAATTAAATAAAACCCATGTTATCCTATCACATCACACCTTTTCTATAAATAGAGGCGTCTTCTTCATTGTTCGCATGCAAAATTTATGGAAAAATTGGAGAGCAAGCTCATTCTTCCACTCTTTCCTTCGTTTTAAGTGAGAGTCTGAAACAAAGAGAGAGATCCCTAACTATTCTCCCTTGGTGTAAAAAGGCAAAAATCAAAGCCAATGAGTATGAGAATTCATACTCTGTGGCTTACCTTATCTATGTGTCCCATTTTGTAATTTATTTGCATTGATTTATAATATAAAATCCATCGCCGAGAGGCCTAAAGTTTCACTTATAATATTAATGATTCCTTCTACCATCCTCTCATATAGGTTTATTCATTTGTTGTACATTTAATTGATTGCTTGCATAATGTAAGGTGTTATGAACATTAGAGAATCTGGTGACTGCATTATAAGTCTTGTTTAGTTAAATGTGGCCATCAATGCCCTCTCTTATTCGAGTGAAAAGACAAAGTATTGATTGTCATCACTTTATGCGTGATGACCTTATTATAGCTAACCGAGCAGTGAGGAGATTGTTACAATACAATCTTGTTGTCGAATTTATCATTTTCATACATTTCAGAAGTGCACAATGTGTGTGGTGGAGCACCGAAAGGATGCCCGCCTTAGTAAATGATGAATTGCTTTTGATTCAAATAGACAAATTAAATACAAATCTTCTTAACTTCAAGTATAAAACCTAATGGCTACTCGCCTTGAAGTTAATAAATGCTTTGTATCGCCTTGAAAGATTAATCTTCATTGTGTTAACATTTAATTGGTTAAATATTCTTACATAAACACATATAATTCTTGAGTTCATATTACGTTCTACTTCATCGTCGAGTCCATCTTGCTACTCCAATCGCACCATAGTGTAAATATCTAGGAAAAATCATATTGTGCATAACCATATACTATATAGTCACCATGTGGGATTATAACGCGAGATTGATTCATTTAAGACGCCAATTCCCTATGTTCAACTTTAAACTTACTAGAAAATTTCTCTTTCCACTAGCACTTAGATAAGAAAGAAGAAAACTTGAAAATTTGGCATGAATGATCTTTGATTAATCTATTAGATTTAAAGTGTTTATGTTAACCAATTATTGTCAATCTATATTGTAGTGTAAGGATAAAGATGTGATATTAAAAGGGAGAAAAAGACAAAAGAAAAAGAAAAAAGAAAATTAATAACATTAAACGTTCAAGATATACATCTTTAATATATAAAAAGGCAGAATGTTAAAAAAAACATCTTTACCCTTTAATTTATTTTTTTTTAAATCTCATCTATACTTCCAGTCAAATGATACTTTATTACAAATTATATATATATATATATTATATATTAGTAATTAATACCTAAACCGATTTCTTTTTTGAAACAACCATTAAAAATATTTTAAAGTTACAACCGTCCACATAAAAAAAAAAATTTAAAGTTCTTAACTAATAATAAGCAATTGCCATTTTATTTTTTAAGAACTCATAGACCATTGAATTAAGTGTTTTTTGCAATGGTTAATGGAGTAATAACTAATCATAAATAATTTCTATTTTGTTGAATTACAATATAAATTCACCTACAAAAAATGAAAAATGATAGTTAGAGAGGTATATTTCATTTTTAGTGCATTTTTTCTTTCACACGATTTAGATTTTAAATTTTAGTTTTCTCCATCTTTGTATTGTTTATAGATTTGAAGGCTAAAGAGATTGAAAGAAAGCTGAAAAACCAAATAAAGTGTAAGGATATATGAATAAAATTGCGTAGATAACATTATTTGGGTAAATAACAACAATCTACGTATATGACTCTAAAGCATAGAAATGAGAGAAAGAAGATAACGGTAGATTGAAAAAGAGGACATACAAATCTTTATTCATTTTGTTTATTATTCTTTAGTTTAATATGATTATTCTTTATATTAAACAATTATCATACCAACTTAATATCGTTATGAGTTTATAATTTTCTCATAATCCAACAATATAAAATCACATACTCTTAAGAATAAGAAAAATTACATCATATGACAAAAACATTTAGAAAAAAACAGCTTATGACACCTCTTTTTTGCATATTGTGAATATGGCAAATATGACAAGTAATTAGTGATATCAGACGACTATTGAAAGACTATTAAAGGGTTATCGACTTTTAAATTTGTTACTTTTGCAATTTAAAAAATGTAGTGACAATAGGTTCTATTATCAATTTTTTTTTCAATCGTCTCTAAAAATAATATAAAATAACTCACTATGAAATGGGAAGGGAGGAGAGAGATTCAGAGACTTTGACACTAAAAGAAGAGTAAGAGATTTAGAGAATGTTAGACTTGACACAAATATTGTATTATATTTGTTTAAATTTCTTTTATTCTACTCTAGAAAAGGGTACCATTATAAAAAGTTATCATATCATTTTGAGTTTTTTTCCTCATATTCTAACAATAGAAAATAAATTATCTTGAAATAATAGAAATTAATATTATTAGCTTTTACTTTTAGATTTGCTTAAGTGAAAGTTAGAATGTTCTTTTTATTTAAAGATAATAATATTCAATATTTCTATAATTTATTGTCTTATTTAATCCATGAAAATTGACCTCTATATATTGTTGTACTACTTTAAATTATATTTTAATAGTATAAATTTGTGTCAAATTCAAAAAAACCTTAAACTTTACCTTCTATCGTAAAAAAAATAATTTAAACAATTTATGTTTATTCAATGAATCATAACAAGGTAGAATTCAAAGAGTTTGAATAAAAGATGTTTTATTTATGAATTGAAATATATTTATTTACGATGAACATAAGTGATTCATAATGCCTCAATCAATATTTTAAAATTTAATTTTGCGACGTTAAAATTTTATTTTGAACGAATTGTACTATTTGTTTGGATTTAGAAATTCAAACTTTGAGTATTTTACTCAATAATATATATTCAAATCAGTAGAATATCATACATGTTTGGTTGTACAATGATAAATGTATCGAGCTATTATCAAGTAAGAAATAAATAATATTATACTTCTATAAAGGGAAATTTTCAAAAACAACAAATTTTACAAAATATTTACAACCTAGCAAATTATATCATTTATAGTCATTGATATGTTATAGTTATAAAAGACTATCAGTGATAGAATCCAAAATTTTGTTATAACTTTGTAAATATTTTAATTTATTTTGCTATTTTAAAAATACTTCCTTCTATAAACGGTAAATACAATTTTTTATGTGAAAATAAATATATTATTGATAAGTGAAATAAATGATTACAAGAAATATATTCCCAATAGAAGAGGAAGAGGAAGAGAGATAAATTATAATTATTGAAATGAGCCTAAGAATTTTGCATGTATTTATCATAATAATAATTTTACATGTATAAAAATCGTAAATACATTTTGAAGAAGTTTGCATGTACATATCATAATACAATCATTGTTGAAAATTGTAAAAAATTACAAAATAGACAAACTATTTACACTTTATTGTAAAAACTAATGTAATGAGTTTTTGTTCTTTAGTGTGTTTTTGTTAGAGTGTAAATAGTTGATATCTTTTTATTATTTTTTAAAAAGCCTTTGTATTTTTTTATTATTTGTACAAAGTGTTTATATTTATATGCTTAATCTATTGTTCAATATATAGGTTAATAGTTGGAATTTAAATGGCTACATGTTTTATTCTAATGTCCAAGATAATAAATATAAGTTTGTTATCCATAAAAAGAATAACATTAAATTGTAACTGACACGCAACTATGTAAATTAAACAAAAATTTATGTCTATTTTCTAAAAAAAAAAAACTAGAAAATATATTTGTAATTTAGATAGAAAATTGTAGATTTATTCAAAAATTAGATTCAAAGTTTTAAAATACCAAACTTTTCTTTTCAAATAGATTGAATTATAAAAACACGTGCATTTGAACGTAATAATGAACTTAGGGGACAGATTTATTTAGGGGCAAGGGACACGTGCATCTCACATTATCGATTTTTGTATTTTAATATTAATTTTGAATTGTCAAATTACAATATATATTAAATAATATTTTAGTTTAACTAATATCTGGTTTTGGTGTAGTGGTTATGCCTCCAACCACCAAGTTAAATATTCAATTCTTGCCTACGAAATACAAACTTTCACTCATTCAATAATATTCTATAAAAAAAGGTATTATTCTATTTTCTTTTTTTAATGTAATTCATCTAGAAATTGCTAGTCTTTTTTTTTATTGCTACAAATGTAGTGAATGTTATTTGGAGTATCAACCAAACAACGAAATAACTTTTAATATAGTTTAGTGTGTTTATTATATAGTACTCGGTGTCCTTATATAAAATTTATAGATTTGCCACTAAATGAACTAGTTTCGAAAAGTGAAAAGTTAAAATTTCCACCTATTTATTTAATTTAACTAAAATAAATTTTCTCAACAATATATTAACAATAAAAAGTAAGTTGGAGAAGTCGTTGTTCTAGTCTTCAAGATTTAACACATAAATTTGATGGCTGATTAGTTTGTGCGGGCAAAAGTGTACATTTTAAAAAATTCTCAAGAAAGAGAACATAAAATCTCAAGGAGTGTTTGAACACTCCATTGATTATTATAATCTTCTAAGTATATTGTTTCTTCAAACAAAATATCGTGTATAAATTATTTTAGTATGAATATAAAATATTAAGATAAGAAGAAAGAAAAAGATAAAAAAGAGTAAATATTGTAATAGTTAATAAACACGGTTGACAATTAAAAATCTAAAATAATAATATTAAAGTTAAATCTAAATTATAATATTATAAGGTTAATTTTTATAAATATAATAAAACACTCAAATATTTATCGTTTGTGTAACAAAGTCAAAAAGTCCATGAAACTCTTAGAAATTTTTTCATAAATTCCAGATTTGTCTTGGATATTGCGGATAATTCATCGCTTCTATTTCTTTTCTTCTTTGTGATTTATTCATTTTCTCTTCCAGATTTCTTGAGTTCCGGTTCAAGAATTTCTTTCTTCTATTTTTAGTTATCTTCCTTTTCTTTCTTTCTTTCTTTCTTACAACTACTCTTTTAGAATATCAAAATCATTTAAATATCACTTTGATATGATCTAAACAATTGCTTACCTAGTCAACAAAATCGTTTAGATTTGAAACATTTTTTCCATCATTAAAAAGAACTACACAAACGTGTATAATTTCCTATACGATCACGTATAATGATCGTTTAGAAGAAGAATTACACAAAACATTTTTTTCATCGTAAAAAGAACTACACGATCGTGTATAATTTCCTACACGATCGTGTATAATGATCGTTTAGAAAAAAAAATACATGAAACATTTTTTCCATTGTTAAAAAAACTACATGATCATGTATAATTTCCTACATGATCGCGTATAATGATTGTTTAGAAAAAGAAATACATGAAACATTTTTTTTATCGTTAAAAATAACTACACAATCATGCATCATTTCCTACACGATTATGTATCACTTCCTACACGATCACATATAATGATTGTTTAGAAGAAGAAATACACGAAAAAAAATTTCTATCGTTAAAAAGAATTTTTCATACGATCGCGTATCATATTTTTTAGAAGAAGAATTACACGAAGCATTTTTCATATTGTTAAAAAGAACTACACAATCGTATCATATATTACATGATCGCGTATCATTTTCTAAATGATCATGTATCATGATTGTCTAGAAGATGATTACACGAGCACATATGGTCAATAAATTATGTGTTGTCTGAGACATTTTTGGTATTTTTTATTGTGGGCCTATGGACTATTTCTGTTTTCAAAATTGTTCCGTGTAAATATTTTGTCGATTTATTATATTTTTTTTAAAAAAAACTTCATATTATAAATACTAACTATTGTAATTGAAATTTCAAACATGAAAGTAACAAAACACACCTTAAAAACATCCCTAGAGCCCGAAAAAGAAATTTGCTTAATTTGGAAAAAAGATGTTTATTGATTAATTAAAAATTTGCATGAATGCGAAAAAAATATTAGCATAAATTAGGAATGAAGATAATTTAGTGAAAAAAATTGAAAATAGGGAAAAGGGTGGGGTTGAAATCTAAAATAGAATAATTTGAAAGAGGGAAACAAAATCTTATCTGCGTAAAAATTGATTTCCTTTAAAAGCAAAAAGAATAAAGATTGAAATAGAGAGGAGATCTCCCCATCGCCCTCTCTGTATCTCTCTAGCTGTGTTTTGCTGTTGCCCAATAGATATTACCCTTTTTTCCCATTCTCTCTCTCTCTCCATTTTCGTTTTATTTTCCAATTAACAAATCTGATTCCCCTGTCTCTTTGCCCCATTCTCTCTTCTTTATGTTCTTGTTATATAACTCATAACTAACGCTCCTCCTCCTCCCCTTTTTCTCCCAACGACAATCCTCTCTCTTCTTCTTCAGGTTAGATCTCTATATCACTTTTGTTTTTAACTTCCATGCTCTTTCACTTCAAACTTTCAACTTTTAGATCTTTGTATTTACAGGATTGTATTTTCATTTTTTTGGAAAGATGTTTCTGCTAGATCTATTGTGAATTGTTTTTTTTTTTTCATTCCCAGTATGTTTAATTAAAAGGTTTGCTTTATCTTGTCTGTATAGGCAAACAGAAAACTAAAATTAGAAGAAGATGAATTGGGTTTGTGAAGAGATGCAAAGCGCCGCCACCGACCGCCATGAGCGAATTGTTTGTCCAAAACCCCGGCGTCTCGGTCTCATCAATGATACTTGCAACGATAACCCATTTAGACACCGGTTTGATTTAGATGCTCTGGATGTCCTCTTCTTAAAGGTACTTAATTTTCGCTTAGAGATGAATTTTATCCAATAAAAGAAGAGGATTGATGAATATTTAGTTTTTGTGTGTGTGTTTTTTAGGGTGGTTGTGGTTTGGAGAATTTTAGCAGTAGTAATACACAATTAGCCTCGTCGCCGCCGTATTTTTGTGGATCGCCGCCGAGCAGAGTAGCTAACCCATTAATCCAAGACGCTCGATTTGGGTATGAGAAGCCAAAGCTGCTCCCTCTCTTTTCGCCGGCGGCTTCTCCTCCTTTGTCTCCATCACCGTCGGCCGGTCGAAAAGGTGGATGTGTCCGGGTTAATTTTGGTAACAACCCGGCGGTGAGGATCGAAGGGTTTGATTCCCGCCTCGACAGAGAGAGGCGAAACCGCAGCATCCCTGCTCTGGCTTAGAAACCCTATCCAAGCGGAGCCGGGCTCGATTGAGCAATGATGATGAAGAAAACAAACACATGGATTTTAATTTTTTTCCCACATTCAAATTTAAAATATTAAAGTAAAATTTTGAAAGGAAAAAAAAAAAACTTTTTGACCAAACGACCATTATTGTAAATAACTTGAAAAAGAAATCCAAGTAAATATTATGTGAAAAGAGAAAAGGGGCCTTGTTTGGTTTCTTTCTCTATTTAGTTGAGTTGAAGTTTGAGAGTCCTTATAAGAGGGAGAGGAGATTATTCTTCTCTATTTTGTAACATATGTAAGTTTTTTGTTTTTTATTTTTTAGTAGTGTCCAAGATTGTTTCTTAAGGGCAAACTTTTTGTAGCAGCTTGAGAATGAGAAAACATGTACAAATTGAAGCTGCATAAATTCAATATTAATCATGTAAATTTTTAATGTTATATATATATATACACTTTTCCTAATCTTTTTTGGGTTATTTTCTTTATCAAGCTTTCATGTATGGTTCAAACAATTTATTTGGTTTCACAAAATGGAATTTCAATACATATGCAACGAAATATAGAGTATATGAAATATATGAGTCTTAGAATTTATATAGAGTATGTTTTTATTATCATCATGTAATTTTAGCTAATAGTCGAACAAATTAAGTGTTAATTTTCAAGTTTGGTCAAGCCACCAACTTCTTTGTTTTTCTAAATAAAGGATGTGACACTAAAAATTTAATCTTTGACATACTATACTTCTCCAATGGATTGTGAGTCAATTAAGGATGGGAATGTTTAATTCTATGTTGGTGCATTTCTCTTAGTAGTTGGAAATGTTGAATATCAAGAGTCAAAGATCAATTTCCTAGTCGCAATATTCTTTGCACTTGGACTTTTCTTTAAATGTTAGCAAATGTCAGGTCTAGTACATAACATTGCGTACATCAAACTCCCAACAAAGGAAGCAGATGGAATATTTATCGTATCCTTAACTCCTTAAGGTGTCTTGGGATATTGTTCCTTTGATAAATGAATTTCAGGTCGAGGCATTCATAACCCAAGGTCAGAAGGAAAAGGTTTTCAAGCTGAATTGATCCATTAATGGGTTGAAACAAGCATCAAGATCTCGAAACATTAGGTTTGATACTGCGACCAAATCTTACGGTTTTGACCAAAACGTTGATGAACCTTGTGTATACAAGAAAATTATCAAATGTATAGTAGATTTCTTAGTACTTTATGTGGACGATATTCTTCTCATTGGAAATGATGTAGGATAATTAATTGACGTTAAAACTTGGCCGACAACCCAATTTCAAATGAAAGATTTAGGAAAGGCACCATATGTTCTTAGGATCCAAATAATAAGGGATCTTAAGAACGAAAAGCTAGAACTGTCTCAGGCAACGTATATAAAAAAATGTTGGTTTAATATTCAATACAGAACTCTCAAAAGGGCTAGGACGGGGTTCATTTGTCTAAAAAAGAACAGTGTCCTAAGACATCTCAAGAAGTTGAGGATATGAAACATATTCCCTATGCCTCAGCTATGGGTAGCTTAATGTATGTTATGCTCTACATTGGGTCAGACATTTCTTATGCAGTGAAAATAATCAGTAGGTATCAGTCCAACCAAGGGTTAGACCACTAGACAATGGTTAAAGTTATTCTCAAGTATCTTAGGAGAACGAGAGACTACATGCTTGTGTATGGAGCTAAGAATTTGATCCTTACAGGATACATTGACTCTGATTTCTAAACCGATAAGGATTCTAGGATATTCTCATCGAGATTAGTGTTCACCCTAAACGGGAAGCTGTGGTATGGCATAACATCAAGCAAGGATGCATTGTACACTCTACAATGAAGGCTAAATACATCGCTGCTTGTGAAGTATTAAAAGAAGTAGTAATTAGGGATTATTTGGATATTTATAGGAAAAAAATGGAGAATTATAGCAAATAGGCCTAAAATTACACTATCAAGCCCATTCCTACTTAAAAATCATGAAAAATTGGAATTTTTTTTGGATTTTTGCATTTTATTTACGAAAATGTCATTAAGAATAAAAGAGAAAAAATGTTTTACATTGGGGAAGATTCAAACTTTGGTGGCTGAAAGGCGTGCGCCAGGAGATTGCGCCATGTGTTGCATGGAGAGAGGCTGAAATGGGAAGACACAGTTGAAGATTCAAATAAAATGGGTTAATTTGTGCGTGAGGTGAGACTCAAATTCGTGATCTGAGGGACGCGTACGGATAGCCTTAAACAACATTTTCTTCTTTGAAAATCTAGATTTAAATTACGTCTGGTAAGGTTTAAACTCGTGACTTCGAGGCTGTGAGGGTAGGAGTGTAAGAATATGAGTTGAACCCAAATAACCCGAACTACCCAACCCATATTATAAGGGTTGAGTTGGGTATGGGTTGGGTTAGATTAAAATATTGATTGAGTTGGGTTAAAAAAAATTTGATTTTTCGGGTTGGGTTGGGTCTCGGGTTGGAGGGTTGAGAAATTCGGTTCAACCCAACCCAACCTGAATTAATATAACATCTATAAAATAATAATAATAATAATAGTAATAATATATTATGTAATAAAAAAACATTTCTTATTCTTTTAGTTTTATTTTAAATTACAAATTTATGCGTCCTTCTCCTCAGACCCTCACGTTCTTTCGTTGCTCTCTGCCTCTCCCTCTCCCTTGCGGCTCACGCAATGCCTTTTGCCTCCTCTTCTCCCTCGCACAACCTCCAGTGTCTCCTTTTTCGTCTGAGCTCTCCTCCATCTCCTCCATCTTTTTTGACGTCTCCTCCTTCATTTAAGCTCTCCGGCATATGGTGAAACCCATCCGTTTTCTCCTCTATCTTCTCCTTGCATCTCCTCCTCTTTCTCAAAACCAAGACACATCTTTTCTATCCAAACCCAAGATGCATCTTAAATCTCAATTCCTTTGATCTCTCTTACTCTCAGTTTGTCTATCTTCAACCGTCATCAACTGCCTCTCGGATTTCTTTGATTTCGTACTGTTTAAGCCAAGGTAATTTCTCATGATTTTCTTGCATATTGAACAAACTAAGAGAAAGAAAATCTTTATTCACACATTTGCATCAGTACTTAACAATGTCTGCATCAATTCTTAAATATCCTCTTTATTTATCTTCACAATTTCACATGCTTTCATATCTGTATAATGAACACAATTTTTTTAGGCTTGGTGCCAAAAAAGTTTCAAAGATTCTCAAATTGTTTATTAAACTTGTTCTACACTAATTTTGTGATGTCTAGGATCATATAGCTTTACCAATTATCTTTTGAATCATAAATTCACAATGATACACCTTTACAATAACTCTATTTTAATAGTTCGTAGCATGTTGAGTTTGTTGAGACAGTAGTATATTGACAGTACATATTTATTTTTTGAGTTTGTTAAGACAGTAGCATAAATATTGAAAGAGCACAAATGTTGAAGGTTGACACTAGCATAATTCTATTTTGAATTTATTGAGACAGTAGCATAAATATTGAAATATTGACAGTAACATAATTCTATTAAGCTTGTGATTTCATTGTTGGTTGTCTTGCTGTGATTATATTGAGTTTGTAAGTTTATTGATGGTTGTCTTGCTATGATTTGGTTGTGGGTGATTGGGTGATCTAACCTTAGTTTTTTTATATTTTTTAGAACATGGAGACAAGTAGTGGACAATATAGTGAAACTAGCCGTAGCCTTAGTCCTAGTCCTACCCTTTCCACTAATAATGCTGTGAGTTCAAATAAACTACCTCTACCCGATAAGAAGAGAGCTAGAGTCACTAAGAAGACAACTTCCAATGTATGGGATCACTTCACAAAGTTGGAAGAGAATAGTTCTAGGTGCACATACAATTATTGTCATAAAGAATATTGTTGTGATACTACCTCATGTGGAACTAGCACATTATGGAAGCACTTAAAAAATA
>JBBPDI010000032.1:9360058-9383705 GCA_037974545.1 Cucumis variabilis | reverse complement strand
AATGAAATATGATTTAATTAATTATATTAATATAATCTATAAGATATTGGAGAGATATTCATTCAAATAAGATTTGACTGAAATATTAATTAAATATAATTTAATTAATTATTAACTAATTGATTAATGGTTAATTAATTAGTAGATTTGATAAAAGAATCTTATGATTCTCTTCTACTCCTATTCATATTCCAAGAAGGAAAGAGAATAATAAATATCTAGAAGAAAACAGTTTTCTTTAAACGAATCAAGAAAAGAAAGCCAAGACTTTTGTTCTCTGCAAAAAGAAAAAAGTTTCTCTTAACTACCTCTAAATGTTTTTCCATCCCAATTGGTTTCTTCAAACCAATCTCATCCTATAGGATAGGAAGGTCTCCGACGTGTGGTGTCCCAATTTAGAGATTGATTTATAGATTCAGAGTCGTCATCGAAAGTAAGTTCTCGTATCCTGTAAATTAAAAACATGCTTAGTTTTATTTAGAGTTTTGATTCTAATTTTGCCAATGTACTGGTATTTTAAAATTTTAAAATTAATTTGAGTAATGGTTCTTTAAATTCTTCCGCTGCCATAGGGATTTTATCCCTTCATGATTAAGACGTGCTCCTCTCAGATTCATTGAATGCCATACTTGATCTTCTTTCATGATACAAATGAAGGAAGTCATCTCACAAGGTTGAGAAAATATTCCTTGCGCGTGTTAGCCACGTCCTTGCTACTTACCCTCTTGGGTAGTTGGTGACATACACTGGCCTAATGATGAAAATAGCTCGGCTAACACGATAAACATTATAAGTCAAACTTTTCATCAAGCATGAATCATAAACCTAAACTACGAATAACACAAAGACAGATGAACAATACAGAGATGGATGGATTGAATTTTGGAATTTATGTCCTAAAACTTGTGATTTGTAAATCATATTCTATTTAATAAGTCGTTATTGATACTATGATCTTTGCCAATAAACTATGGACTCGAGGCTATTATTGAGTAAACTTGAACTTTATGTAGAGACATAAATATAGATCAAGTTTGAGTATATGGCCTAAATGGTCTATAGTATACGAATACGGTTGGGCACCTTATTCTGGAGACACTATGGATGCAGCCCGCTTTGTAGTTAGTACAAACGATGTGATTCTAAATCGTTCGTGTAGAGACATGAAAGTGGGGACATCCTATGTAAAGAGTTTACATAAGACTGAAACTATGAAATGGTCGTTTTTAGGTTATAACACCGTTGACTTTAATAAAACTGACTATTTCATTTATAGATATCAAGTGTAACTCAATCTTATTCCTGAGCTAACTATAAACTTTTTTTCACACAAAATTATCCTTAGATTTCCATAGGTGAGGGCAGCTCAATGGCGCTGGCCCAATAAGCCTTCCATTTCAGGAGTAAGACCGGATGGATAGATAGGAACATAGGGTGTAAGACGAAATTCACTCCTACCAACTCTCTGGTTAGTAGATAGGTTGTTCCATTAATGACTGAATCCAAGTCTTGAATAAGGGGCCCCACCTTCTTGTTGGCTCGATAGGAATTCAGTTTAAAGGTTGGACCTTAAACCAATTGTTCAGTAGTGAATCAGTGCGACTTAAGGAGAAAGATATAATCATAGGGGTAAAACAGAAATTTGACCCAACCGAGATTATGAACAACCTGTGAAGGATTAACTTACTTATCATGGTCATATCACATGGACACAAATATATCTATAGTGAGGGGAGTGCAACTATGAGACTTTAGTGGAATGACCCGTTAGTTAACAAAGGTTGATTAACTCGATCTAAATAGTTTAGTCAATTAATCTCTGATCATTGGAGCCCATGATCTATAGATCCATTAGGTTCCCTCACTAGCTCATAAGGATTCAACTTAGAACATTATGATGGAATAATTTGAATTGTTCAAATTAGGTAAAAGAGAGAGAAACCGATGAATATATTTGATATAACCGTAGTTATATTTTAAGATAAAGCTTCATGTTAAATGTGATTTAAATATGAATATGAATTAATATTTGGAAGCTCGAAATTGATGAAAAAGGTCAAAGATGTAAAAAATCAAAATGTTGACTTTTGACTTTGAAAAATCAAACTTTGACTGACTTTATATTCAAATGTAATTTAAATTTTAGGAAAATGAATGCGGATTTATACTCGGGAGGTTGAAATTAGTCAAGATGGATAAAATGATAAAAACTCAAAATGTTGACTTTTTACTTTTTAAATATCAAATTAGCATATTACCCTTAGAAGCACATTGCATGTAATTAACAAATGACTTCATGCATGTGAGACAACTACTTGGTGATATGCCAAGTATGGAGAGTGGAAGCTCACTACATGCATACCTTTCTTTTCTTTTTGCTCTTTCCCAACAACTACTTGGTCAGAAGTTGCCTTCTTTTGATACCTTTGTTTCTCTTCCCTCCTTGCCAATTTTCTCACTTCTCTTTCTCGCCTAGTCTTCTTCTTCTCATCCTCTTTCTTCTTTTTCTCTTCTTCCTTCTCCTTCTCTTTTCCTAACCTCTGTCTTTTCGCCCTCTCCTCTCTTTCTTTCTTTTCCCTTTCTTCCTTTTCTTTTTGCTCTTTCCCAGCCCTTTTTTTTCCTTTTTTGTCTTTTTCTAACCTTTTTTGCTCTTCTTGTTCCTTCTATTCTTCTTCTCTCTTTGAAATTTCTTCAGAGACTATTGCAAGTAGGTTACCCAACTTATCCTCAAGACATTGAGTCTCTACTCTATTGATGTTCACTGTCTTATGTGGCCTTTCTTTCTTCCTTTTCTTCGATACAGGTCCCCTGAATGGAGTTTTCTCAGCCCTTTCATTGGATTAGCTTGCTTTACCAATTGTGGCTTGGTACTTTTTGAGGGCTTCGGTGAAGGTTTTCTTTCTAAACATGATTGAGGTAAAATAAAAGAAAATTGGAAGGAAAAGTAAAGGTTAGAGGTTGGAAAAACTTAATTGAACTCGCTAAAGAGGATTATTGGAAACTGGAAATCTTGAGAGATTAGATGAGGGAACTTGTTCAGTTAGAAATTTCTAAATTAGGGTTTAAAGAGGGTTTAAATAAATGTGGTTAACCATGGTTAGGGGTTGGGTTACCGCATGGTTAACGTCATGTGTTATTAATGTGATGTGATGGTCTGACACTGACGGTTCATTTTTAAAGGCGGCATAATCATTACTTTTAAAATTTTAAATTTTTAAAAGAAATGAATCATTTGGAATTCCCCAAAACCCGAATCCTTCTTAATGAAACCCTAAGCTCAATTACATCTTGTGAGAAGACCAAAACATCGAATGCTTTTTGCCACGAACTCTTCTAGCGATATGGCTTCATTACGAAAAACCCTAATAGCTTACTGATTACATGAGTGTTCCCTAACTTGTTCAAAATTATAAAACTAACAAAACTAAAACTAAAAAGTAATTACAAGTATACATTAAATACACTTATACTATACAAAAATTTAATACAATTTTTTTTGAAGATTTGAAGGAAGTTATTAAGCCTGATGTAGTAGTCTATAATATCATCACGATATTTTATGGGAGGGGAAGATGGATTGTGTTGTTTGTACTGTTAAGGAAATGCAGAAGCAGAGGCACAAACCCTCAATTTATTGATACTCGATCTATGTCTCAGAGTGGATATAATACCTTCCATTTAATAGAGGAAGGTGTTTTTTTTCATAAAAAATAGAGAATCTCCCTGATGCACAACATTGTAGCATCAAGAGATCATAGAGAACTCTCAAGGCCATAGACAGCGTAGGGACATAGCAACTTTCGATGTCGTACAGACGACGTTTGGAGTTCTCTATGATCTCTCGATGTTATAATGTTGTGTGTCAAGAGATCCTCTTCTGTCACATTTCTCTTGACCCTAATCCCGACAAAAATTTATGAATCAAAATATGCTTTCCCGATGCATTTTTGTATATCTTCTGACGTATTTATTCGTCAGAAAATAATCTTCATTTTCTTGTAGTGTATGCTCTGTGTTATTCTTATTGTGAAGTGAGATTGATTTATTAAGTTGAATTTCCAAAGTATGAATATGGGCTAAAAATGTTTGAGCATAAGTTTGATCATTGAGTTTATGAAATGTTATGGTAAACATGTTTGAAAGTAAAGCTGCTTTATCAAGTTATATTTATGCAAAGAGATGTTAAAGCATGCTACTTTAGTTTCAATTTATGATTTCACAGCATGAGATTTAAAGCAAGTATGTTTATGTTAAGTTTCAAAAGTATTTAATATGAAGAATGATTATTGCATGTTTTAGACTATACCTATAATATTCTAAGTTATATGCAACCCTTTAGGGGATATTGCCTGTGCACAGAGGTTTCTTTGATGAGGGTATTCAGTAGATAGTACGTTCCATCATAGGTACATGTCACACCTTTCCTTGTAAACGTCCTTGCTTGCCATGCAAGATGTGGTATGACTTTGAGTATCTTTAACGCGTTAAACGCCAAAGACACTCAATCTTAAGGTCCTTAAGCTTTGCTTAATCACCTAGTAATTTTCCTTTGTCGTAACTTATGGATAGCAAATAAAGTTTGGGCAATAAGACAACTTAACACAGAATGAAAAAAAATCGTTATCAAACTTTAGCTAAGTGTTTTACAATACTTCATACAAATTACACAGGTACAACACTTAAACTTAAAAATAAAACGCCTGGCAACACTTCTTGCGTAATAGCTTCTCACACTTTCCTTTCTTTGCCTTACCACCTAATTTCTAGAGGATGAAATTTAAAAAAGTAAGTCAACTGACTTAGTGAGGTTTTATAAGAATCTTTTCTATGAAACCTTTTTGCTTGACAATCACATAAGTTCACTTTTCACATAATACACATATTAGTTAACAATCATTCCTCTTGTCAAGGATCTCAAATCATTCTTTATGCTAAGTCTCAATACTTTGCGTTTAGACCATTGTAACAACAACATTCGAGAATATACAGATTTATCCTTGTTGCTCAGGTCGAAGTGCAATGTACATCTTTTATACATTGTCTTGCCTCATCTTACCATGCACATATTTTATACATGGTTGCCTTTACTCCTGATGTGCACATAATATTCAGCTCATTGTTCGAAAGGAGACTAATGGTTTGAACACCTTTTCACAAACATTGATACATTTTAAACATGCTTGGAAACATAATAAAACATGCTTAAACTTAGTATAAGTTCTACTAAAAAATCTGTTAAGAAATATATATGTTGAAATCATCTATTCAAATCATCAAAAGATTTATAAGAAAACTGGAAATCATATAAATACTTTAAAGAAAACATTCACAACTCTTTAAGAACTAAACTCAAGAATCCCTTCTCTTCTTCCTTTTCTCGCATAATCACTTTAACAACACCTTAGCACTTAATTTTTTCTTCAATTCCTCAGGAACACAATACTAAAAACTTTGGCTGAGGACACTTATTTATTCAAATTCTTAAACAAGCTTAGTCACCCTTAAGCTCTTGTCAGCTCGCCAGCTTCTACCTTTAGTGGTGTACGTATAAGTGATAACGTGTAGAAATACACATTATTACAACCTATTTTATTGGAATAATGAGGTCAAAATTAGGAAGAATTTCAAAATATGTAGTTTGTATTGAAATTGCATAAATACTTGGAAATATACTTTACATAAATGTCTATGCCTATTTTTACCTCGTTTTCAGTATCACGATGCATGATTAATAAGAAGGAAGGAACAAGTGAATCGTAGAAGAACTCATACAAGCATTACAGAATCGGAACCCTATGTGGCGAGTACAGTTTCTCAACGAGGAACCATGTCATCTGGTTATGGGTTTGGACTTAATAGTTTGACATATGTATATTGCAACTGCAATACGTCATTAAGTAGGATCATTGCACGCAATGTGTTTACCATATCTTTCTATATTGCATGCTTAAAGCTAGGCGATAACTCACGGGTCATGATCATAGCATGTGAAATGCTTACTATGTACCTCTTCATTGAGTAATATATAAGTCCCGTTGAGTACAAGTTTTCCTACTGGTTGTCCAATGGCAAACAAAACAGTAGGTTTACTTGGATGATCCAAGGTCGAACATAGAGAATTGTCTCAAGACATTAGTTCTAGAACTACTTATCAATTAGGCAAATTGAAAGAATTAAAGAATAACAAATGTAAGAATGGCTAACTACATAGTGGGAGTATATAAAGTGAGGTTAAGAAAAGGTATGGTAATGCGAACTAACTCGTCTCAACGAACTAAAGGAAGGAATAGCTACATATTATCAGGCGAATAAGTAATGTGATAACCTTGATACAATGTAACTCACTAAACTATATTTATGAATTAAGGCATGCTTCTCTCGAAGTCATTATATCTACAGATGGTTGCTTTTAGAGATCCATATGATTAAGTACAACTTATTGAGTTATATCTAGAAGGGACTACTTACAACCCATATAGAATTTCACAATTAAGGACTGCTATCTCTCGGTATTGTTGTCTATGCTTGTTCTCGTTTAGGGATACAAATGTTAAAAATGACCTCACGAGGGGAGATGGAACTCCTCCTCATGTGCGCTAATTAGGTTCTAGCTACTTTTCCTTTCGGGTAGTTGACACCTAACACTAACTGATGGAAAGTATAGGGGTGTTGGATTGAAAACTTATAAGTGTGTACGAATACAAAGAATGTAGGTTATAGGCCAATATACACTATGTGCAGCATAAAATATAAAGAATAAAAGATTGGATGAGGGACATGGAAATGATTCAATGTTACAATTTAGGGGACTTAAAGGAATAACCTTCTTCTCTACCCCAACTACAAGCTCTCGAAACTCGCCCATTTAGGCCTCCTTCTCTTGGTGAGATAGAGTGCTTGTATAGGCTGCTTTTCAGCGAAAAACTTCTATTCCTCTGAGCGTGTCAGTGCTGGCTCTTGCTTTATAAAGTCACATTACTCCAACTACCATTGTTGTCTTTTAGTGATCTTTCCTCGCGTGATGACATGTTTCCTCATCTGGAGTTGTTAATCGCTAAGCAAGTTTTCATCGCGTAGCTCCTGCACGAGATGTCCTCTGTGATTTGCTCCTTTCTTCTTTTTCACTCATCATGAGTTTAAACATGATAATCGCGTAAAACAGGCGTGATGCTTATGTAATCTGTATTTCTAAATATTATGAATTTATAGCGTAGGTCACACACTTTGATCATCTTCTTATGCATTTTGATCTCATTATTACAATAAAAGAGGCTATAATAACAAGTGTTTATACACGTTATCACACCTCCAAATTATAATAATGCTTGTACTCAAGCATCACTCCATAAATGCTTTTATGTTTCTACACTTTGAAGACTCACCTTCTCCTTTTATGTTTCTACACTTCTCAAAACGCGAGCAAGTTTTATTCTTTATTCAAGGTTGACTCTCGTTACGTACTTCTTGCTATAAAAGTGTTTCTACATTGAAAATGTGTCAAGCTTAATACTCAAAATATCCTTGTTCATTCTCCATAGTAAATCATGTTTTCAACTTCAGAAATGACTAAAAATTTTGAAAAAATTTTAGTCCTTTCATTTGGTGAAAGAATGTTTTTTATTAGATTTGGCATTGAGTGGAAAATCATAGGTACTTTATGAGTCTGTTTCTCTCCTCAACTATGACTCTAATAGCCTCTTATTACTCCATTCTGTATATTTTTAGTTTTGAAGCTTTGCTTCTTTATTTTTGCAAGAGGAGGAAACATAGAAGTCTTATTTTAATTGAGTTAAAGAATACCAATTTTTTTTATAAAAATTGAAGTTTTGTCTTAGTTTTAACTTTTGTTAAAATGCCTTATTGTTGCATGTCTTAAGAGGTTTTTGAAAAGTTTCTTAGAGTTTTAGCACGGATTCCGCATAGCCACAAATTTAGAGGTTAGCGATGTCTTCATTTCTAATATTGAATGATAAGATTATTCACAAAAAAATTTATTTTGCATACTTTATTTCACCGAATTGATATTAAATCACAAAGAAAAATTAGAATACTACAAAGCGAGGAGGCAAGCTTGCGACTAGAAAATATTAAACGCATAGAAAGTACATCCTAAGTTGTAACTCGTGTTGTGAAGAACATAAATAAAAAGAAATATACAACAATCTATGAAACTTAGCAAATCTTATTAAGATTTCAACGACAAAGGAGGTTTTTGTAGGTATGGTTCTGGTGAAGTTATTCTTATTTTTACTATTGGGTTATGTCGCTTTATTGGGTTTGTTAAGGTTCGAAATAGGCGATTAAGGTTTGCTTGGAAGAGTTGTAGTGGGCGGTATTGGCGATTTGGAGTTGTGAGGAGTTTGAGTGACTTGTCCTTGGTGGGTCTTTCTTATGACGTAGAGGTAAAGGCGATGATATGCGACAAGATGTCATTGGATTCCTCAGCCTTAAGGGATTGGCTTCTCTTTGATCCTAAAGCCTCCTTCATTTCTTGTGTGTACCATCATCACCATAATTATTGAATGTTGTATGGATGGTGATTACATCCCAATTTTACTTTTCAGCTTCCCTCTACTTGTGCCCACAAGAGCATCTTTGAATATACTTGTCTTCCTTCTTTCTTGCGATTGGGTACTTTCTCCTCTGACAGAGTATTTCTGTTGCTTTCTTTCTCAAACTCCTCAGTCACTTCCTCCTTCACTTTTTTCTTCCACACAATCTCTTCACTTCTTCTATCAAGGACCCAAATTTCTTTCGCTGATCTTGTGGGGGTCCTTGTTGCTAACCCTTTAAATCAGCATCAGGCGAGGAAGTGCTCTCCATTGGAAGCTCAATATCACCTTTCCTCACCTGGCTCTTTCGCCTCTTTTTTCTTCTTCTTTTGTTCTTCTTATTACATTTTCTTTTATTCTTGTCTATCTTTCACTTTTTTTTGTCCTTTATATTTCCTTTTATTCTTGTAGTTTCTCCCTTGGCCTTTTCCAACATTTCTCGCCTTCCCTCAAATTGTGTAAACTTGTCACATAATGTGGCGAGAAGGTGGATTATTGGGTTCTCAACACTTTATCTCATTATGATGGATTTTGTAAGGGAAGCATTTCTTGGTGAAAGATAAAAGAAATACCTTGACAAACTCGAAGAAGAGTTTTTGGAATGGCAGTACTTTGATGGATATAGCAATTTATGGATTTGTGACTTGTTGTGTTTGGCTAAATTCTGAGACTTAGAGTTTTGAAGTGTTTAAATAAGCACTCTTAACTTAGGTTAAAGGTGCGGTTATCGTACGATTAAGGTCATGCAAATTTAATGTGATGTGATAAACTTTACACACTACTTGTGTATCGAGGTTTGGCACATTCATTACTTCTTGGAAATTTAAGAACTCTAAGATTTAATCAGACGACTTGTACTTCCTAGAAATCTTGACGCTTTCCAATCAAATCTAACCCGGCCAAATCGTACAAAATGTTCAGATTAACTAATGCATTTGACTTAAGCCTTCTTATAGGTAAGTCTATTCGCCTTTTCTTTACCTTACTGTGTGATAACTTTGCGGTATACAATGCGATCCTTATTAAAAGAGTAAAGGATATACAAAAATTTAATACAAAACTGATGTACACGTATACGGGTATTTAAAAACACATAAAAGTATAAGTAAATATGTACATAAATATATGGATGCAATTCTTACTTAAGATTAAAGGAATTATACATTACAGATGCATCCATGGGTTTAGGGTCTTTGGCGAGGAGGAATTGTGGTATCATTGCTTCTTGTCCGTATAGCTTTCCTGACTGTCTCATTCTTGAACTTCTTAGATCATTACGACTCTCTGCATCATGATTTCTCATCGCAATAAGTCTCTGCTCCCAATCATTCATCGCAAGGCTTAAATGATCTTCTCTTGGTTCTTATCGCTTAGTTAAATGAAACATGAATGTCATTAACTTGATGCGAGGACACTATATTTGACAAATTCATAGATATTCTCATTTTGATTTGTGGCCAACCGCATCCATTGGGATTCCCTGGGTCTTCCACCGAAAGATACATTGATCTTTAGGTTGGTTCAAGTAATCATAGATTACTCTGTGCCTTGAACCTTTTGTGCGGTTTTTGGCTAATCACGTGATTCACCAAGATCAATTATTTTTCCTAAAATCAAAATAAGACACTCTAATATCTAGAATTCAATTTCCTGGCAACGACACCAAAAACATGGTTATGGGTTTGGACTTAGCTGTTTAGCATATGTATAGTCGAACTGTAATACGTTACTAAGTAGGATCATTACATGACATGTGCTCACCATATCTATATGTGTTTCATGCTTAAAGCTAGACAATAAATCACGGGTCATGATCATAGCATGTGAACTGCTCACTATGTACCTTATCATCGCGTAATACATAAGTCCTCGTTGAGTATAAATTTTCCTACTGCTTGCCCAATGGCAAGCGAGACAGTAGGTTTACCTGGATAATCTAGGGTCGAACATAGGGAATTGTCTCAAGACATTAGTTCTAGAGAGTTACTTATCAATTAAGCGAATTGAAAGAATTAAAGAATAATAAATGTAATAATGGCTAATTACACAGTGGGAATCTGTAAAGCGAGGTTAAGAAAAGGTATGGTAATGCGAACTAACTCATCTCGACGAACTAAAGGAAGGAATGCTTGCGTATTATCAGACGAATAAGTAATGTGATAACCTTGATGCTATGTAACTCACTAAACTATATTTGTGAATTAAGGCATGCTTCTCTCGAAGTCATTATATGCCACACATGGTCGCTTTTGGAGATCCATATGACTAAGTACAACTTATTGAGTTATATCTAGAAAGGGACTACTTACAATCCATATAGGATTTTGCGATTAAGGGCTACTACCTCTCGGTACAAGCGTCTACACTTGTTCTCATTTAGGGATACAAATGTTGGAAATGACCTCACGAGAAGAGATAGAACTCCTTATGCGCGTTAATTAGGTTCTAGCTACTTTTCTTTTTGGGTAGTTGGCAACTAACGCTAATTGATAGAAAGTATAGAGGTGCTGAATTGAAAACTTATAAGTGTGTACAAATACAAAGAATGTAGGCCATAGGCCAATACACACTATGTGCAGCATAAAGTATAAAGAATAAAAGATTGGATGTGGGATAGGGAAATGAATCAATGTTACAAGTTTGGGGACCAAAAGGAATAAGCTTCTTCTCTACCCCAACTACAAGCTCTCTCAACTGGCTCATCCAAGCCTTGTTCTCTTGGTGAGGACGAAGTACTTGTATAGACTGCTTTTCGGTGGGAAACTTCTATTCCTCTAAGCGTGTCAGTGCTAGCTCTGGCTTTATGAAGTCACATCACTCCAACTACCATTCTTTTCTTCTAGTGAGCTTTCTTTGCATGATGACATGTTTCCTCGCTTGGGGTTATTAATCGAAAAGCAAGTTTCCATCACATAGCCTTTGCGAGAGATGTCCTCGATGATTTGCTCATTTCTTCTTTTCTATTTATGAGTTTTGATCTCATTATTCTAATAAAAGAGGCTATAATAATTTGTGTATATACATGTTATCATCATCACACGAGGAAGGTTCATTAGAAGACAAGAATGGTAGTATGAGATGATGTGACTCGCTATAGACAACTTTCGATTGACAATGCTGACATGCTCAGAGGAATAGAAATTTCTCTCTGAAAGTGCCTACAAAAGAACTCCTTCTTCACCAAGAAAAGGAGGCTTGAAGGAGCCACACACTTTAAGGGATGCTTGAATGAGCCAAACAAAGTGGATTTTGTTGGTGTCCGAATGGGTCAAAGCCTAGAGAAAGACAAAAAGGAATAGTCTTTCTGCCATCTATAAAGAGTAGTTTTCTTCTTTTTCTCCAGTCATATTATAAGTGAGAGCTTAGACTCTTAGTGGTGAAGGTTCCATTTCCCATTCCCCCTAACTTGCTTTCTTTCCCATTCTTCTGTCTTCCATTTTTGCATTCTTTATGTAATATTTATACTGTTCATATTGTATAATGGCCAAAGGCCTACATCTTATATATATTACATATTTATACCTTTTCAATCCATCATATCTATAAATTTCATCAGTCAACGTGTTATTGACAGTTTTGTTCAATGATAAGTTCTTGATAGGAAGTTTTACTTATCAGTCTTATCGTATTAGTCGAGCTATTATCATCACTTGGTCATCGTAGCTCGCCAACTACCTGAGAGGGTAAGTAGCAAGGACATGGCTAATGCGCACAAGAAAGAGTTCTCTTCCTTTATGAGATAACTTTCATGATTTGTATCCCAAAATGGAAACAAGTGTGGGCACTAGGTACCAAGAGGTCGTTGTTCTTAATCTCAAAGATCTATATGTCTCTTAAGTGAACTCTTCTAGATATATCTCGCCTAATCTCACTTAGTCCTATGAATCCTGAAAGGTGAACATGCATGGCATTTAATGACTCTGAGAGGAGCACGTCTTAATCATTAAATGATTAGTAAGCTATGTCACATCAAGACTATCACATTGCGTAATGCATAGACACTCTTTCACTCTTTCTCATATACAAGTTAGTTCATATTCATCTCGCATCCATTTCTACCCTTTTATAGATTCTCCAGGCATATTTAGTTAGTGTTATTTCCAGTATCGTTCTTTTATATGTTAATTGTTTATTTTTTTATACAACTGATAACTTGTAGAAATACAAGTTATTATAGTCTCTTTTATTAAAATAATGAGGCTAAAACGCATAAGAAGAGGGTCAAAACGTATAACTTATATTACAAATTCATAAGTATTTAGAAATATACTTTACATAAGCATTATGTGGTTTTTAGTGTTTAAATGCAGGTCTATGAACAAAAGAAGAAGTTAGCAAATCACAGAGCCTCTCGCGAGAAGAATTGGTGAAAAGACTAAATCACAATGCGCGAAGTAGTTTGCGAATTAACAAGAATAGTAGTGGAAGATGATGTGACATGTCACAAACAACTTTCGACGTGCAGTGTCAAAATTTAAAAAAAAACAGAAGTTTTTCCACCAAAAGCTGTCTATAAAAAGTCTCCTTCTTCACGAAAGAAAGAGATGCCTGTATGGGCCAAGATGACCGGACGTCTAAATAGATCAGCTAAAGGCCTGAATAGGCCAATCCTTGGAGAGTAGCAGAAAGGAATAGCCTTTCGGCCGTCTGTAAAAGTTTTCTTCTTCTTCTCTGATCGGTTGTAAAAGTAAGAGTTAGGCTCTTGAGTAGGGAAGAATACATACTCCTTCTGTCCCCTAACTTGTAATATTTCTCATTCTCTTTTCTCTCCATTTTTGTACAATGGCCAAAGGTCTGCATTCTTTATATATATATATTAAATGTTTATACCTTTTCAATCCATTATTTCTTGACTTCTCACTTGTCAATATGCTCTTAGTAGTTAGGTTTATGATAAGTTATTGATAATAAGTCTAACTTATAATTCTTGTCGTATTAGTTTAGCTATGTTCATCGCTTGGCCAACATATATCGCTAACTATCTAAGATGGCAAGTAGCAAGGATAAAGCTAATGCCTGCAAAGAGAAGTTTAGAGACAAACTCCACTTTGCAAGATATCTTCCATCATTTTGTCTCAAAAGGTGAACAAGGCGAACATTAGGCCTCGGAGGTTGCTATTCTTAATCGTGAAGTTTGTAACTATTATAAGTGAATTCTTCTAGATATATCTTGCCTAATCAAGCACAGTCATTTGCATCCCGAAAGGTGAGCAAGTGTAGCGTCTAAAGACTTCAAGGGAAGCTTGCCTTAATCATGAGTTGGTTAAGCAAGCTATATCGCATCGAAGCTCTCACATTGCTTAATCGCCTAATAATGTGAAGACTTTCCTTCACTTTTTTTTTTCATACAAGTTAGTCCGCATCTCCGTCTCACATTTATTTATTCCCCTTTATAGATTCTCTAGGCGTATATAAGTAGTTTTAATCTTGGTTCTGATTTTTATATACTTTATTTAATTAATTCTTTTATACCGCCTAATTGATGAGTAAATTCTAGAACTAAGTTTTGATAGCAATTCCCTGTGTTCGACTCTGGATCAGCTAGAGAAACCTATTGCTTCGCTTATACTTGGATAAGCAGTAAGAAAACTTATAGTAAACAAGAACTTAGTAATTATGCAATAAAGAGGTACATAGTAAGTACTTCACATACAGTGATCATGATCAGTGACTTATTGCATAGAATTAATTGTTCACTTAGTTAACTCTTTAAGTCCTAAGTTAACTTACACGTTGTTGGGACAAATATTGACCCATTTAAAGATAGCTTATTCTCAATCTATATCATGCTTATGTTCACTATTTTGATATTTTTATACAGAATATGAAAGCAGACTTTGACATGAACCCAACGATACAAAAATCACCTAAATCAGAGTTCAAACGAAGGAGAAATTGCAAAACAAAAATCAAGAGCAATTTGGTAATTAATGAAAAGTCAAAACGTCGTCGTTTTGAAGATTTTCCTCACACGCGTGCTCCACCTCAATGTCTCTAATTCGAATCTCACAATCAACACTTAAAATCTGAATTTTTACAAGCCAAAACGTCGTCGTTTCATCATGCCTACACGCGCCACCAAGATGCCTCGTGAGATCGATCCCCAATCGACGTGAAAAAATCCACTTTTTTTAATTCATTTTGGCTCGCCTTGTTCAACCGACCTTCCCCCTCTCTATGTGCAACACGTGTCATATTCTGGTCTTCCACACGCCTTCCACGTCTGAAGTTCGAATGTCCCCAATGTAAAATCATTTTTTTCTTTAATTTTTCAATGGCAATTTCATAATCATTTGCCAACTTTTCAAAAAATAACAAATTTTCGTCAAATGCACGCGTTTTTGGGCCTTGAGGTCATGATTTCAAGCTTAGTTGATGCATATCTCAATTATTTTCTACAAGTACTCCTAATAACTCCTAATTACACAATCAATTCACTATTCTCTTCAAAATTACTTTCAATTCTCCTAAATTTCTTCCAATTTCCAAAATCTTTAGCCTCATTCTACCATTTTTTGCATCTTCAACAAATTTTCCAGAATTATTCATGATGCAAGGCTAAAATTCTAGAGGTAAAGTGGACTTAGGTGAATCTATTCTTTAAGAATTTCATTTCTTTGGTTTTTTTTATTATAATTAGGGTTTGATTCATCTTTAATTTTGATGTAACTTTTGTTGGAATCATCATTTTTTTGTATCAAGAATTAGATCCTTGATTCAATTTCATTAATTCTTGTTGTTTTGATTCTTGATCTTTGATTTTTTTATTCAATCTTTGTAAGAAAGTTACCTAAGTATGTTAATTAGTGCAAGATTAATTGAATTACTTGTATCTAAACAAAAATTCTCTTGATTCTTGATTATATCTCACTCATTCTTGAAATTGTTCTTAGTTAATTTTTTGAAATTAATTGCATTCTTTTTTAGAGCACAAATTAATTCCCATTTAATTCCTTGGTTGCAAAATTATGAATGATTTTGTAATTTTATTTGAAGAACAAATTAGGAGTTTAGTTAAAATTGCAAGAATTAAACTAAACCCCCCATGAAATCCATCTCTTTCCTTGAGTTTTGGTTCAAGATTCCTCCAAGATCAAGTAATTTGATCTTATGAAAAATATTGAATAATAAATCTCCTCTTAATTAAGCATGATTCGACTTCCTTTACCATCGTTGATTCAATGATAAGATTAGATCAATACCTAAGCCCATTCCTCACTTCTCTTCTTGGAATTCAATCTTCAATTTCTCTTCTTGTGAATTGTATTGCAAATAAAAAAATTTCTTTCTATTCTTGGTTACATTCTCATTCTTAATGAATTCCCCCAAATTATTTTCTACGCTCTTCTTTCCTTTTTTTTACTAATCTCACTCGTTTCAAGCTTACGTTCAAGAAAGCATTTATCCTACACTCTCTTGGGTTCGACACCCATGCATACACTATCGTACTGTAAGAGCAAAGGATACTCTAATTTTTTAACACACTTATCACGATCTTACCTACATTGCGTAATTCTTTTTTTTAAGCATACAAATCCGCTTTTGTCACGTTTCACCCCAATTGAGTTTTTGGCACCGTTGGTTAACAAAACACAACAACGCATAAGTTCAACAACCTAATTCAGAAGTAGGTTCTATAACTAAGATTTGATATCAATTCCCTGTGTTCGACTCTAAATCATCCAGATAAACCTATTGCTTCGCTTATACATTGGCAAGCAATAGAAAAATTTGTACTTAAAGAGGACTCAGTAGCTATGCAATGAAGAGGTACATGGTGAGTACTTGTCACACCCCAATCTGCAAAACAACCAAAACACATGAAATAATGTGAATAGGACGTGATTTAGCTTTAAACTTTGCAATTAGTCTTATCGCCTAGCTCATTCTCAACTTCCTTTTAAACTATTAAGTGAAACTCAAAACGTAATGGGAGTCAACTTTAAACGTTAAGTGCAATAAGTAACATAACCCGAAGCGTACACTTTGTGAATAACAGGCGTTAGGAAAGAAGAAACAATTACAACATTTTGACCAAATAAATAACATTTATCAAAACTCTTTAATGTCTGGTGGCTTTCTCTGCTTGTCGTAAGCTCTTCAATCTTCTTCATTACTTGACCTAAATGCCAAATCATAGAAGATAAAATTTTAAAACTTAAGTCTAAAAGACTTAGTGATGTTTTATGAAATCCTTTTCGCTATGCCCTTTGATAAATCCTTTTCTCCAAATCATAAATATCAACACAAATCAGTTTATCAATAAACGCTTTATTTTGCAAAACATGTCAAAACACATATAATCATTTTTACAATAGAATTAAATCAACTCGTAAATCGCATCAATATACGTTTCGCATAAACACTCATTAGTCAATTATTCTTTTCACCAAGGTTCCCAAATCATTCTCTATGCTTAGTCTCATTACCTCGTGTTAAACTACTATATTAACAGCATCCGAGAACATACAAATTCATCCTTGTTAATCTTCTAAAGAAAATTATCTCCAAGTCGAAGAGGGATTGACAAGAAAGGATTGGTGAAGCATTGTGGGCTTATCGAACCACTCATCACACTCCTACAGGGGTTATCCCATATTCACTTGTTTACGATATAGAGGTTGTCCTTCTCCTCGAGAAATAAATTCCATATTTAAGAATGGCAATACATCCTTGAGAATGGAAATTTAAGAGGGTTTAACTACTGAAGACAATGCTAAATTATGCCTTCAAGAGTTAGAAGAACTTGACAAAAAGATATTAGACGCTCAACAAGCATTGGAATGTTATCCAGCATGAATGTCTAAGGCTTTAGACAAACATGTAAAACTTCGATCATTTCAAGTTGGTGATTTAGTGCTTGCATTGAGAAGACCTATCATCACGACGAGGAATACGGGGAATAAGTTCACACCTAAATGGGATGGACCTTACATCCTCAAAGGAGTTTTCAAGCATGGTGCATACAATATTGTTGATTAAGACGAACTATGAATTACCTCAATAAAAAAAATTATGTGTAATTTTGTTAGGTAAAAAAATGTTACACTTGAACTACGTTATGACTTGGTCTCTAGATTATAAAGAGTACGCAGGTAGCTTAAGGAAAACCTAAAGTTCAGTCTAGAAAAAAAAAACTTGAACTACGTTATGACTTGATCTCTATATTATAAAGGGTGCTTAGGCAACTTAACGAAAACCTTAAATTCAGTATAGAAAAAAAAAGTTAAACTACGTTATGACTTGATCTCTATAAGGATATGTAGGCAACTTTAAATAAATCTTAAGTTCAGTCATACATAAAACAAGGACAGTGTTATGACCACGTAAAGCATGGCACTAGCAATTGATGGCATTTATTTTCATTAAAAAATGTCAACTTAAAGTTGAAGATGCTCTGTTGGAGACAATATAACAAATCAAAGAGGTGTTGCACTAGGAGTAAGATGCTGTAAAGTTAGATGCTTATAAGGGGCATCACTCCTCTGAAGTTCAACACTTCATCTTCAAGATTAGAAATTCCTCAAAATTAAATTCTAAGGCTTTGTTTATGTTTCTTGAAATTCAAGTTCAAACAAGTTCAGAAGTTCTTCTAAGTCAGTTTTGAGGTTTTGTTGATGTTTCTTGAAATTCAAGTTCAAACAAGATTAAAGTTCCTCAAAATCAAATTCTGAGGCTTTGTTAATGTTTCTTGAAATTAAAGTTCAAACAAGTTTAGAAGTTCTTCTAAATCAGTTTTGAGGTTTTGTTGATGTTTCTTGAAATTCAAGTTCAAACAAGATTAAAGTTACTCAAAATTAAATCCTGAGGCTTTGTTGATGTTTCTAAAAATTTAAGTTTAAACAAGTTTAGAAGTTCCTCAAAATCAAATTATGAGGCATTGTTGATGTTTCTTGAAATTCAAGTTCAAACAAGTTTAGAAGTTTCAAATTCTAAGGAATTTGTTGATATTTCCTAAAATTCAAGTTTAAATAAGTTTACAAGTTCTTCAGAATAAATTTTTTAGGCTTTGTTAATGTATTTTTAGTTAGAAAAAAATAGTTAAAACAAGTTTAGAAGCGCAAACAATAGTGAACAAAAAGAAAGAAAGAAAAAGAAAGAGCTCACCTTTTAAAAAATATGTATAGAAGTAGAACGAATAAGCCTAATCGTCCCCAATAGAAGTTGGATTGCTGACGGTAAAGTAGAACCAAGATGCTCAATCTTTCCTACTAGGTAGGTGGATCTAACGACAAATGCCTCATCGTCCCCTAGTAGAAGTTGGATCTCTAACAGTGAAGCAGAACAAAGAAGCTCGATCATCTCTTAGTAACTAAGATGCATGATTGTTCCTACTAGGATACTGAATCTGATGGCAAATGCCTGATCATCTTTTAGTAGAAGTTGGATCGTTAACGGCGAAGCAGAACCAAGATGTCCAATCATTCCTACTAAGAAGGTAAATCTTACAGCAAATGCATAATCGTCCCCAAGTAGAAGTTAGATTGCTGACTGTAAAGCAAAACATATGTTCAATCATTTCTACTAGGAAGGAAGATCTGATGGAAAATGCCTGATCGTCTCTGAGTAGAAGTTAGATTGCTGATGGCAAAGCAAAATCAAAATGCCCGATCCTTCCTACTAGAGAAGTGGATCTTATGGTAAATGCCCGATCATTTCCTAATAGAAGTTGGATCACTGACGCAAAGCAGAACAAGATACTTGATCGCTCCTACTAGGGAGGTAAAGCTAACAAAAAATGTTCGCTCGTCCTCGAGTAAAAGTTGGATCGATATGGCGAAGCAGAACAAAGATGTCTGATCTTTCCTATTAGGGAGGTGGATTTTATGGTAAATGTCTTATCGTTTCCTAGTAGAAGTTGGATCACTGATTGCGAAGCAGAACCAAGCTGTTCGATCGCTCCTACTAGGGAGGTGGATTTGACGAAAAATGCCCAATCAAGCCTTAGTAGAAGTTGGATCGTTGACAGCAAAGAATAACTAAAATGCCCGATCATTTCTATTAGGGAGGTAGATCTGATGACTAATATCTTATCATCTGATGGCAAATGTCTGATCGATTGCTCCTACTAGGAAGCTAGATCTGACAAAAAATGTCCTAATAGAAGTTGGATCGCTGACGGTGAAGTAAAACAAAGATGCTCGAACGTTCCTACTAGGGAGGTGGATTTGATGAATGATGCCCAAATCTACCTTAGTGGAAGTTGGATGGTTGACAACGAAGTATAACTAAAATGCTCGATCGTTTCTACTAGGGAGGTAGATCTGATGGGAAATTTCTGATCGTCTCCTAGTAGAAGTTGGATCATTGACGGTGAACTACAACTAGGATGCTTGATTGTTCCTACTAGGGAGGTGGATCTGACGACAAATGCGAGAACGTCCCTTAGTAGAAGTTTGAACATTGACGACAGAATCACCCTTACAAACGATTGCAAAAAAAAAAAAGGATCTTACCTTTAGTTCCTGTAAAAAAATGACAATTTTTTTTTTAAAAGAGAGAGAGAAGGGAAGAAGATAAGTTTTTTTTTCTTACCTTTCTTTTACTTGATGAGGAATAAATGATCAAGGTGTGGTTCTATTTATAAGTTCAAGAAGTTCAATTCCTAAAAGATTAGAATGATATTTAGTCCTTTTTATAAAATAAGTGTAATTCCTAAAAGGATTAGGAAGGATATTTAATCTTTTTTTAATAATATAAAAAAATATTCCAATTATATTATCTTATTTTAAAAAAAAATCATTTTGGGATAAATATCAAATTTTAAAATAATTAATATATTTAAATATTTAAAAATTTAAAAATTTAGATTTTATTCTCAATTTTAAAATTAAAATTTGGGTTCAAAATCGAAGTCAAATTAACTTGCATATATAGACTTTTTTTTAATCTCAAATTAAAATTCATAATTTCAAATTCTTGTGCATCCTCAAGGTAAATTAGGGTGCGGTAGAAACATCATCGTTATTTCAAATTAAAATTTGGTTATGTTCTAAATTTTATTTCAAAAGTCAAATTAAAATTTTCATCCTCAAATCAAATTAAATTATGGATAAAACCTTGAACTTTTCTCAAATTAATTAAGGTTTGGCCATATTCCAACCCTTATTTCAAATTTAAATCAAACACGTGTACTAAATTCATAGTTTGATCAATTTTATATGTTGAATTGACAAAACTTTATGGAATGTTTGTTTTGACTAAGAACAGCTTCTATTCCAATACTTGAGGCATCTATAGAAACTTTAAAATGTTTATTTGTCACATCCCGCTCCAAATACCTACTTAGACGACCCAAGACATGACGTGAAGTCAACCGATGTCATTATTCTTCTGAACAACATCAATTGACCTTAACTACTACTCTTTTACAATGCTAAACGACTTAGATAAATTAAAACTCATGCAGCGGAAACTATGAGAAACAACTTGAACTTCTTATACTTTAAACAAGTAGTCGAGGCTAAATGCCATTGATTACAAACTTTACTTACAGACCAAACAAAATTAAACAATTTAAACTTATGTAAAACCATATACATGATAAGATTAAAACTAACCCTTAGCAACTAAACTATCAACAACTTTGCACAGCAGTCTAAAGACAATGATCAGGTTCTTGGATCACGACCACTACCTGCAAAGTGAAAAATATTTTGAAAGGGTGAGCTAAAAAGTCCAGTGAGTGATGGTTTTATAAAACAAACTTTCAAAGCAAACATACTTTAAATATTTCATAAACATATCATATAATCTTTAAGAAATCTCTTTAAACTAAACACTTTCTAACATTCAAATACTCATTTAACTCTACATACTTTATACCTAGAAAAACTTAAACAAGATAGTAGAGCACCACTTTCGATCATACTATCTCGCTAAACCTCAATCAAATAGCAAAGCACCTTTGGTCATACTATTCATAATAAACTCGGTTAGGATAGTTGAGCACCTTTGGTCATACTATTCCTGTATGAACTCAGTGGTAGCGGCTAAGTAGTCAGCATAGCCCTATACACCTGACTGTGCACATTGACCATCGAGAACTCGGTATATAGAGTACCATAGTTTTTTCTTTAAAACCATTCTACTAAACTCATGTTTTTCATAAATCATTGCTTGCAAATGTTATCAATAAATACATGCTTTCATAGAAACGTTTCTAAACTCATGCTTTAGAATATTTTCTAAATAATATGCTTCAAACTTTTCATAAACAAGCTAATAATTAGAAATAAGGCTTAACACAATTCTATAATTATTTCAAAGCATAATTGAATATTAGCTTGTAAACGTTTTTAGAATCTTTATCAGAAATCATTTTATTACTCATAAATCATAAGTTGAAAGAACTTTAGTAAGTTCATTTTTCACTCACAGATCACAGATCAAACCCTTAGTCAATGTGTTTATCCAATTTCTTCTTGTCGTTAAATAATGGAAAAAAACTCCAATTAATTCTCTTGTATTCTAAAACATCAAACTTTAATTAAAGTTTTCCTAATTATCAAAAACAACCCCAAAACGCTTTCAAAAAACTTCTCTGAATCCAAAACGCATGTCCAACATGCCACGCTAATTTCTTAGGCTCGACCACTAACTTTTCTGCAAAACCTCATTCTCTACTAGAACTCTACTTCTTCTTTAGAGCCTTATAACTTACAATTCAGAACTCAAATGGAAATACTTTCTTCTACTTTCACAAACATATTCCATGAGAACCTAAAGAAACTCAAATCGTCATTGATGTAAATCCCAACGGAAAAAAAGTAGAAATCACAAATTTTATGAGGATACAGTTAAATGGCAAAAAAAAAATGCTCAAGTTAAAGTCTTTGAAGAAAACTATAGAAAAAGTTTAGATGCACATTCTAGATGCAATCATAATATTAGTGAGAAATAGTTGAAATCAATGTCCATCCATCACACGAAAAAAAAATCAATCTAGTAAATATTATGTTTAATTCAAATTTATATTGTATTTTATGATTTATTTAACATTGATGATAAATTGAGATGTGAATGTAATTTTTCAGGGGAGACCATGTAATCTTGCTGTTGGAAAGGTTGATAACATTGTTGTAGCAGGAACTGTTTTTGAAAAAATGAGTACAGATGAAATAGTTTATGGAGTACGACTTGGAGAAGGTGATATGCAGGTTTTCGTTGAACTTACACTTGACAGTCATTCTCTGTTGCACATACCGATTGTTGGAAGCATCTATTTTGTATACGATGCAATTGGTCCACACGTTCCATGGCCAAAGCATCTTCTAGTTATAGAAGAACCAAACAAGGTAAAGTTTTAATATCAAAATATGCATTTTTGCACATTAGTATGTATTCATTTTAATTTTTGATATTTAGTTATAAACATCTAGTAAAATGTCTCGTGAGTAAGAATCTTTGAAAGAAACAAAATAAAAAATTAATGAAATAAAATTTCCAATGGCAATAAGGTTCGTGTTGAGGCATGTAGAGAAGGATATGAAAGATGAATATCTTACTATCCCAATCGGCACTAAGGAGATTTTTGGGTATAGCTTCAATGTGAACGTGATGAATGACAATATTAAACAACTTTATCTGATGGAGAAATTAGTTGTTTCGGTGATCTTGAGTTAAATGATGTAAGTGCGCAAGTTCAGAATCTTATTTTTATTATTTTTGTAGATGCCTATTTCTAATATTAGAATTTTTTTTAATGTTAGATGCTTATATGAATCTAATACAAGTATTCTAGATGAATATGCATTCATGAATCTTGGACGAATTTCAAAAGGTTTAGATATTGACGAAAATAGAGCTCGATACTTATGTATAGATTGGTATCAATCAAGATTAAATTATTGATATGTTCACTTAATTGCAGGTAAGTTAGAAAACAAGTATTGTTATTTTTCATATGTTTTTTAATTATAATATTTTTTTATTAACTTGATTGAAACATATGTTTATTATATAGATATCATTGGATATTATTTATTATCTCATTACAGATGAATACGGTGTATGCACTGTTGGAATTTATGTCCTAAAACTCGTAGTTTGTATTCAAAATTTTATTAAATAAAATCGTCTTATTGATACTATAA
>JBBPDI010000032.1:9294801-9329549 GCA_037974545.1 Cucumis variabilis | reverse complement strand
TACACCAGTCCACCATCAGAGGATATGGATAAGCCATCACCTAGCCCTATCTCAACAAGACAACGCTTTTCAACCAAACAAGGATGATCCTTCTGGGCATCAATAATCCTTTGCCTCAGAGTTGGTTGCACTGTCAACTGTGCTAACCAAAATATCAATAATCCTTTGACTCAAGTACTAAAACGAAATGAGAAAAACAAAACATTTAGTGGAAGAAATTGACATCATGCCCTATGACAATCACGCCTCCTTCTTGCCTCTCGTCAGTCTGCCTTCCTTGTTACCTTTGCCTGAAAAATTTATCATAAAAGGGTGAGTATATACATACTCAGTAAGAGACCCGCTACTGATCTCATTAGAAAAAAAATAAAATATTAATTTCATAATGAAGTACCCTGCACAGTCACAGTCTTGTGATACCGTGGGATACACATAGTCAAACTAACGTCCAAAGGATGCATAAATCAGTCTAGTGTTCTACAAAAACACATATCAGTCTAATGATCCCTGAGGATGCAAAATAGGTGGTGATCCCATCGAACACCTGCAAGGTAACTACACATTAGGAACTAATAATTTCCCCCTCAATCCATCCTATCATCTCAACAATCATTCATAGTTCAGTCAAATATTCTCATCACATAAACTCTTCACTTAACCCCTAACAGTCATCTTACTCTAATTTAGCCCCAAAGTCAGTCAGAAACATATCAGTGCATCAGTCAACAAACTAAGTAATCATAACATCCCCCTCAATCTACAAGAGCACAACCCTACCGTCTCCTCAGTTCAAAAGAACATAACCATAATAATATATCATACATTCAATCTAAAAAAAATCCGCTATTTCAAACCTACCCCCTATAAGAAACATCAATGAGTTTCAGTCATTCAACATCCATATGTGCATATATATACATATCCAGTCAGTCACAACATGCACTCAATACCAAGTCCACATCAATTCATACATAAATATATGTATAATTTCCCAGTCGAACACAACATACAATAAACATTAAGTCTACATCAAAAAGTATATGTCAGAACCGTCACCCTCACTCAGTTCAAATATAACAATACAGTCCAACACAATTCAAAGTTAAGGATGAGTCCAGTAGAAAGTCCCTTACCTTAACGTTAGGGAAACTCCTTAATCAACTACAATCTATGCAACAATCCTAAGCATAACGATAAGAAATTCGATTACTTTCACAAACTTTCTCTTATTTAATTTCCTCAATGAAACTCATACACTTACCCAAGTATTAGCGAAAATGAGCTTCAACTAAAATCTAAAATTTGTTGTCAGCCCATGGGGTTTTAGCGCTATCTCCAATACCTTCAATGGATGGATAAATAGTTATGAATGTCTTAATTTAAATATTTTACTTTTGGCAATGTTTGTAAAATTTAAATATCGTAAAATTTTGTGATTGGTGAAGATCTTTTCTAACTAAGTCGAAGTCATTAATTTAAAACAATGACCTTAGTTTACATAAAAATACCAAATTTAGTTAAAAATCAAACTCTCAAAGAAAACAAAATTTAAGTTTGGGCCCTGTTTAAAATAACCAAATATTCAAAATAATGCTTACAAATCACTAGTTCATGAACTCAGTTAATCCTCAAAATTTTCTAAACAGTCTCAAGTACTAAAACGAAATAAGTAAACCAAACATAAGCGAAAGCAATTGACAACATCCCTTATGACCATCACGCCTCCACCTTGCCTCTCATAGGTCTACCTCCTTTATTATCTTTGCAGGATCCACAGAAACTCCCTCACTGGATACCACATGACCAAGGAAAGCCACCTGCTTCAACAAAAATCTACACTTTGAAAACTTAGCATAAAGTTTGTTGGCTCGAAGTGTCTCTAAAACCTTTTGCAAATGTTCCTCGTGTTCAGTATCGGTCTTAGAATAAACCAGAATATCATCAACGAAAACTATTACAAAAGTGTCTAAGAAATCCTTAAATACCATGTTCATCAAATCCATAAACACAGCAGGTGCATTAGTCAAACCAAAAGACATTACAATTAATTCATAATGTCCATACCTCGAACGAAAAGTAGTCTTAGGAATCTCACTATCTCTAATCCTTAACTGATGATAACGTGAGCGCAAGTCAATCTTAGAGAATACAGTGGCCCCTTATAACTGATAAAACAAGTCATCAATTCTGGGCAAAGGATACCTATTCTTGAATGTTACCTTATTCAGCTCTTTATAGCCAATGCAAAGACGCATCGACCCATCCTTCTTCACAAAAAATACTGGTGCTCCCCAAGGAGACACACTAGGTCGAATAAAACATTTATCAAGCAACTCTTGTAACTGTACCTTCAGTTCTTTCAATTCAGTAGGAGCCATTCTATACGGGGCTCTAGAAATGGGAGCGATGTCTGGCTCCAACTCAATAGCAAAGTCGATCTTCCTATGAGGCGGGAGTCCTGAAAGCTCTTCTGGAAATACATCAGGATATTCTCTTACAATAGGTTCTGAAGTCAATGAAATCTCAGCTTCCCTAATATCCACCACACTGGCCAAGGTACTCTAGGTACCCTGGTTGAGCAGTTTACTGGCTTTCAAAGCTGAAATCACCTTAGGCAGTACCACAGTTCCTACCTGCTTGAATTTAAAACTAGGCTCGGTAGGAGGACTGAACACTACCTCCTTACAAGAACAATCAATGCTAGCATAATTAACAGCTAACCAATCCATGTCTAAGATTACATCAAAGTTACACATATCCAATACTAACAAAGTTACATCCAGCACATGATCGACTATCTCAATTTTACATGCTTTGATCTTTTCCTTAGACAACATAATCTCTCCAGACGATGTAGACACTGATAATAGATAATCTAAGTGCTCCACCTCTAAGCATGCATGTGTTATAAATAACGAGAAAATAAAAGAATGAGAAGATCCAAAGTCAAAAAAAGTATAGGCATAGTGCCCCAACTGTAACACCCCGAATCTTAAGGAAATGGGAGAAAGAAGACGATATGAGAGCTCGCTACCCAGAGTTGTTCCAGGATTATGACTTTCAAGGACGAAAGTTTCTTGAGGGAAGAATGTAACACCCCGAATCTTAAGGTAATTTTTTTAAAAAAATCAAATGGCCTTATTATTGAAAATTTCTTTTTATAAATTGTCGGGTGTTATTTTATTACCTTAGTTTGAAGAATAAATTATTTGGAGAGAAAGAAAAGAAATTATGGATGAAAAGGGGGCTTGGAAGAGTAATAAGAATAATAATATATTATTTGTATTATTATTATAATCAATTTACATTAGAAACTATATAAATTATCCAATAATAAAAGAAATATATCAAATTTAATTAGCAACTATACAATTAACATTCACAAAATACAAAATTCATCAAGTGTTGAGGATTATATAGCATTATGGAATTGAGCTTAATCTTGAACTTTGTGTGCGAAGGTACCATTTCATCAATCTACGTAAAAAATGAATATATAACATCAGTTTGGCTCCCATAGCCTCCTAAAAAGTATCTAGGTATTAATTTGAATCTCAAAATTACATAATTGTCATTTTGACTCTCAAACAACCAAAAAATATATGGTTCATTAATAATCAACAAATTAACCATAGAAACAATATACTAATAGACAAAAGTATAAAGTTAACATTGGCACTTATAAACATAAGAACTAAATTAAAAAAGTATCAAACTAAATCCAACTAAAACTTTACCAATGAAGTTAATTATCCGTTTACCCACTCCTACACTATCAAATTCAATGTGGAAACTACTAATGAACTTAAGATCAAACTTTGTTAAAAAGTAGTGTGAAATCAGCAATAATCTAAGGTTAAATTCATGGATAAGTGGTTTCAAAATAAGAGCATACATATTAGAACCAAGTTCAACTTTTTATACCTTTTCTTTTGTTGCATCTTTACTTCTTTCTCCATGTGAGCTTAGAAGACTTGCTCTATTGTGAAAAGTAGTTTTTGCATTCAGAGTTTACAAATAGAAAAAACCAACCAAGTTGATATATCAGAAAGTCTAAGCATACAAGTATTAATCACCAGTCATCAACAAGCAATCAAACTCCATAAAACAAGGAATTCTGGAAGAACATAACAAAAAATCTCTTTATCAAGAATGCTTGAAAAATTAGGTGTTCAAGATTTTAGATTTTGAGTGGGTTCTTTCGAGAGAGCGATTAAGTTCTGCTTCATATTTAAATTTTAGTTGTAGTCTGTTTTTTAATACTTTTGTATTTTAATAAAAGAGGCTTGTTTTCTTTAACAAAAGAGACTTGTTTTTTGTTTAAAGAAAAAATAAAGCAAATTATCAAAAGATGAAAGCTGATAGCACAAGTTTGATACAGGATAAGGGGATTTTCATCATGTATTTACAAACACACAAGAAGGGGAAGAAAATGTTGGTTGTCGAAAACTTATCATCTACATTAAAGAAGAAGACTTGCTTTACCTTTCCATTTGGAAGGGGCTTCTCAAAAGTCTGCAGCAAAATATAATTTAGTCCACCCATATCTAATACATTAGGACTATAATGCATGTAAAAGGTAGAGCAAACTTTCTATAAACGGAAGAAATTCAAACTTTCACTGTTTTTTCTATTCTCTATATTCACTACATAATAAATTCAACTAGTTTCTTCAATTGATTCTCTCCAACCGAGTCAAATAGATTGAATTCTTGAATTAAATTAACAACTCAGCATTATTCAATAGTGAACTAACCTCATTTAGTTCGACAAAGAAGATTTCTGAGAGCTATAGTGATTACTGATTAATGGGAATTTTAACTAAACTTCCTCTCAATTAGCAAATTATAAAGTTATACAATTAGAAATCAATTCTTCTTCATCTACATCATACGGTCCATCTCCTAATTGGGAGATTTCATACTTGGTATAATTAAATCCTAACGTATAATCAAATCCATAACATAGCAAAACTCTCGAATGTTTTCCAAAGTTTGGATAGTTTGTAAAATTACCTTGAGAGCATGAACGATAGAGTCCTTTACTATGCGTTTTAATGTCATATGCATAGAGAAAATGAACAGAGAACAAATATATTTGTATATTGCAAAAAGAAATGGGTTTTGAGAAAGAAGAACAAACCTCCCAAACATAACCTTGCGGCGGTGTGACTTATCGAATGGATTAGCCTCAACTTCAATGAACAGCACCCTAATCACCTTTTAAAATCAAAATCTACCATCCAATATCATGAGTTAATCAAAATTAGTACAAAAAACTCAAAAGGTACTAAAAAATAACTCAAAATACTTGGATTATCGCCCAAAATGTGTTCAAGATGCCCAAATTCCACATCTTGTTGGTTGGACAATAATCTTTCAAACAACTCAAATTTATTACCTAAATATGATGGTTATCAACTAATTTAAGTCAAACACCTATTGCTATAAAAAAGTTCAAAGAAAACCATAAATACTCACCAAAACATACCCACAACATATCGACATTGGGGGTCAACTTTTAGCTTTAAAAAAAAGCTAAGCACTAGCGAAGAAACACACGGTTTCACCACAGATGTTAGGTGTGGCTTGGTGCCGTTGCATTTGGTCATCGTCTGGCAAGTTAAACAGCGTAAGGGGGTGGATGAGCTATAGCATTCTCGGGGTATCAACAATAGGGGTAGGTTCTTCATCGGTGTACAACTACGCAACATATCGATCATGGCGTGATAGACGACAAAAGAGAGAGATGGTGAGCGAAAAAGAGTGATGGAGAGATAGGGAGAGATGGCGACGAGAGGAGGGAGTGACGTGTAGGGCAATTTGCAAAAGGGAGTTTCTGAAATTTGAGATGGGAATGTAAGTAGGGAAAGAGAGTTAGTGAAATTTTGAGCAACCTTTTAATTTTTAATTTAAAGTATTTTCTCCTCCCTACCGGTTAGAAAAGAGTAAAGTATCTGAAGGAGAACCGCTATTTTACAAAAATAAAAAATATGAGAGAGAAAAAATATATTTTTTGCACAATAAAAAAATCATAAATAAATAAAAATGGGCTTTGATGTTTAATGTCGGTTTTAAACCGACATTAAAGAGGAAGCTTTAATGTCGGTTTAAAATCGACATTAAACATTCGCCTTTTGAAAAACAACATTAAAACCCATTTTTATTTTTTTCACCTAACATTAAACGCCAGATTTCTTCTAGTGAACTCAATTCATGGAAGATTTTGAAAATATTTTAGTAAACGAAGAAGGAAAACAAATCAATAAGATAAATTTTCCAAAATTTGTTAATAGGAGAGATCAAATAACTTTCCATCTTTGACCTTTATTTCAAGGAGAAGGAGTTTGAGCAAACACAAAGGTATGCCATAAATACAGAATTCAATAGAGAATCCATATATGTTTGGATTATTGATGAAACTCCATGATATCAAATTTATGATATTTTAAAATAATACGTTAACTTGTTCCATAGGCTACGAATCCAATGGTCATACAAATGGAGAAGCTACTATGCTTCTAATCAATGGATTTAATGGAAGGCTCAAAATGTGGTGGGATCATGTCCAAACCAATGATAAAGAAGCAATTAACAATCATAAGAAAAAAATTTGGAGGATTAAAACTGAAGATGGAACTTCAGTAACTTAAGAAGTAGAAGAAGAGTGAGAGGATACGGTAGAAGTTCTTCTTTATACAATCAACATATACTTCGGTCTAGAAAGTGACTCTGATATAGGCAACCAAATGAAAGTAATAAAAAATCTAAAATGCTCCTCTATGGGAAACTTTAGATGGTATAAAGATATATTCTTGTTAAGGATTTACATCTTTAAGAATTACAATGGCAGACATTGGAAAGAAATGTTCACTGATGTACTTCCAAGATTCATGACAAATCGAGTTTGCAACTCCCTCAACAAAATATACTCTGAGCAAATACCTTGAGAAAGCCTTACTTATGCTCAATTAACCTCTAAAATCATAGAGTGAGGTCTAGATATATGCAATGAGATAAAAATTCAAAGTAAAGTTTCAGCATTCAAATCTTCATAAAAGAGAAATGAAGACTTTCTCTTCTCAATATGAATTTGAGAAAGTCAAAGAACCATGATCTTCTTGAAGAAAAATTCATCCAAAAAACTATAATATGAAACCCATATATTATAGAAAATCTCAAAGGTATAACAAGCCTTACACTCCAAAGTGATATCACAAATATTCAAATTACAAAAAACGTACTGAAAAACAACCAAAGGAAGTTCAAAAAAGAGAAAAATCATCCTTTTTTTTTTTTTTTTGCTACAAGTGCAGAAAAGAATGACATTATGCCAATAAGTGTCCACAAAGAGGAATCTAATGTAATAAATGAAGAAGAATATTCTTAAGATTCATCCTATATTTCTGACTTTCAATGGCAGATGAAACCGATTCAGAATTTTTGAGCCAATCTTCCTCAGATGAGGGACCAAGAACATGTGGTTGTATGAACGACCCATGCAAATGTATTTTAAATGAAATAAATGTTTAAACTGAAGGGATAAAAGCCTTGTGGCAATGGAAGATTTTACACGACCATTTTTCAAATCAATTTGGAAATCTTAAAATACAAGTACATTGGCAAAATTTTAGAATCAAAATTCTAAATATAAATCTAAGCATGGTTTTAATTTATAGGATAAAGAGAACTTACTTTCGATGACGTCTCTGAATCTACAAGTCATCAAATTGGGGACACCACCTGTCGGAGACCTTCCTATCCTCTGGGATGAGATTGGTTTGTGGAAAACAATTGGAATGTGAAAATGTTTAGAGGTAGTTGAGAGAAATTCTTTTCTTTTTGGAGAGAGAAAAAGCCTTGACTTTTTTCTATATGAATTTGGTTAAAGAAAACTGTTTTCTTCTAGATATTTATAGCTCTTTTTCTTTCTTGGAATAGGAAAAGGAGTAAGAGAGAATTATGAGATTCTCTTTATCAAATCTACTAATTAATTAACCAATAATCAATTAGTTAATAATTAATTAAATCATATTTAATTATTATTTCATTTAAATATTATTTGAATGAATATCTCTCCAATATCTTATAGATTTATATTAATATAATCAATTAAATTATATTTAATCAATAATTTATTCAAATGTTATTTGAATGAATATCTTTCCAATATCTTCTATATTTATATTAATATAATTAATTAAATCATATTTAATTAATATTTCATTCAAATCTTATTTGAATAAATATCTCTCCAATACCTTATAGATTTAATTAAATCAAATTTAATTAAATAAAATGAACTATTAATTAATTCTTCAATTAATTAATAGCTAAATTAAATATCGTATATTTAACGTAAATTAAATTTGAATCATATTCAAATATAAGTTTTTCTCATAACCAATAATTTTAATATGAATCCAATTCAAATTAAATTAATAATTGAACTCCTTCAAATATTTTATCTGTTATAAATAAATTTTGAATCATATCCAAAATTAAATTTAAATAATAAAGTTTCACAAACTTTATATTATAATGTATCACTATACATTAAACTAATTTCCAAAATAATTTTGAACATTTCAAATTACAACCAATATAAATAAATCTCATTACTCTTTATGAGTTAGGAATGAGACCTAATGGACCTACAGATCATAAGATACAATGATTTGAGATTAATTGGCTAAACTCATGAACCACATTAATCAATATTCGTAACTGTGTGTACTCTCTACTAAAGACTCACAGTTGAACTCTTCTCATTGTAGATATGTTTTTGTGTACATAAATATAGACCAATAGCAGTAAGTTAGTCTTTCACGAGTGTTCGTAACACTAGTTGGGTCAAATTATCGTTTTCTCCTGCGTTACCTCTAATCCTTAAATACCACTATCCCTCTAATGAACAACCTATTTATGGTCCTACCAATAAACAGAAACCCCTCTCGTATTATAGAGAGAGTAGGACCCTTTGTTCAAGTCCTAGAGATACCATTTAAGGGAACACTCATATATTTACCCTAATGTAGGAAATGAGTGAATTTCATCTTGTGTAATTATGTTTCCAGCTTTTCACTAGGTCTTGCCCTCATAATAATATGCTTATTGAGTAGGTGATTTGGCCACTCTCACTCATACAAATTGAAAGACAATTCCTCGTTAACAAGAGTTTATAATACACTCAGGATTAAGACTAAGTTACCTAGTTCATCCTAATGAAATAGAAACCTAACTCGTTAACGAAGTTACATCTTGTGGTTACTATTCGCAGTATGATCTTATGCAAACTCATTTCATTGGATACCCTCACTCACATGTCAACTACACGAATGCATTAGATCATTGCGTTTGTATCAAATACAAAGTGAGTTGTATCCATAATGTTACCAGGATAAGGTACCTAGCCTTATCCCTATATTATAAACCCTTTAAGTTGATCTCGAACCATGATCCTTGCATGTCTCTACATACTGTTCAAGACTCATTAAACAACTTAGGATGTTAGTTTATTAGATTTGGGTTATTAAGATAAAGCTAATAATATAATCAATAACATTTATTGAAATTATAATAATAACAGTTTATTAATAACGGTCAATGGATTATATTTACAATTTACGAGTTTTAGGACATAAATCCTAACATGAATTGAGTAAAAATAATATTTCCCAAACCAACGAAACTCTTCAATAAAAAATATCCAACTTACACAAATCAAGACATCAAAGAATATTAAGAAAGTTTAAGAATCAAAGTAGGTGGAGAAAGGAAATCAAATGCTTGTTTTTTGTTAATTGTTTTCAACCAAGAATTGGAACAACATAAGAGTATAGGTTTTCTTAAGTTTTAAAAGAAGGGAATGGGTGTTTTAGTATAATTTTCATAATTGAATCAAAAAGATAATTGCTAACATGATCAATCCTCAATCAATTAGCCTTACAAAACCAATTGCCCTAAGCTTATGAACTAATGACATACAACCAGATTCATACTAACTCTAACAACCATCTTCATCTTAGTGGTTTCTACACAATCAATAAAAGTTGCATAAAAAAAAGGTGTCAAATTGAGACTTATTAAAGCGGGATAGCCTTTATTTAAAAGAAGATTGTTTTGGAAAAATTTCAACTCAACAATTAAAGAAAATTCAAGAGGGTGTCAATCATGATTTAATTTTGTGTCTAGCACATCTAGCTAGGACTGAGATTAAACCAGCTTAAATTCAATGGATGACCAAGCCAATTTTTTTAAGGAATTTGTTTTATTAAAAAGCAAGAAAGGAAACAATCCCAAAGATCAATCAAAAAAAACAAAATTAAACATAGATGCTCAAATAATCAAATTGAAAACACTCAAATTTCCTAGAAGTTACCTTTAGTTCTTCATGGTTTTGAAAGTAGCATCAAAGATTGGGAGAACAAAGATAAACATTCTTGGAATTTCTGGAGAGATTTTAGAGTTTATAGTGACACTACTGCAAATTTGACCTTTTTTTTATGTGCAAAATGCGTAAAAAAATTGTGTACCTTGATGGTCTTTGTCCATCAAGTAGGCAGACATCAAGAAAACTCATCCATCAAGAAAACCAATTTTCTTGATGGCCATAACATGTCATAGAAAACCATTTCTTGATGGTATTGGTCATCAAAAAAGGGAAATTTTATATTTTTTGCCCATCAAGTATAATGAAAAACTCATCAAGAAAACCAGGTTTCTTGATGGCCAAACCAAGTCATCAAAAACCCTTTCTTTATGGTTTTGACCATCAAGAAATGAGACTTTATTGTCTTTTGCCCATCAAGAATATGGAAAAGCCAAATTAGATAGCCATTGTCATTGATGTCAACTAAACTCTTTTGTTGACATTTTTTAATGGTCAACTAGAACAATTTAATATATATATTTATACACACACACACACATATATAGGGTCATTACAACCCACCCACATATGTGACTTGTAAAACTATAAAACAACTTCAAACAACTTTTGCAAAATATCAACAATCATAAATACTATATCCATTAACAAAATCATAATGTATCAACAACTTTGGTTCAAAATTTATCCAACATCGTTAAGAAAATGAAAATAAAATTGTAATCAAAATTATTTAAACATCAACAAGTCTTCAAGTTTAAATTAGGTTCAAGTAAATCATTCGAACTTGATGTCATATATCTTAATGATTAGTTTCTTTGTCCCTATTAACAAATGAATTAAACAAAATATTATTATTACAATATATAAAAACTAACAATGTTAGTTTAATTAAACTTGATAGCCAATTTAATTGAGGAGGAAAGGTTATACATAAGTGTGTGATAGTAGCAACTCTTAATTTACCTCACTACAAGAAATCAGGCTTTTCCCGACGCCGTAACGGACATTGAGAAAAATGACGTTGGCAAAAAGAGGCAAAGCCGAAGTGGTGAAAGACACAACATGATAAGGAGGTAATGCCGAGGTGGTTGAAGATGACGTCGAGAAAAAGCAGAAGTTAAATAATGTGGTTAAATCTTTGTCGACGTACTTACACACGACATCGAAAAATGTTTAAATAATATTATTAAATTACAACTTTTGCCGATGTTGCTTGTAAGGACATCGATAAAAGTTTTAAAAAAAACTTAATGTTTAAAATTTTGCCGATGTCGACAAAAATTTAAACATTAAGTTTTATTTAAAATTTTTGCCTGCGTCCTTACATGTGACATCAACAAAAGTTTGAATAATATTACTAAATTCAAACCTTTGCCGACGTCAGTGTTGACCACGTTGACAAAGGTTGGACGCATTAATGATTACGGTTGGACTTTCTCTGATGCTTCACTAATGGCATCGGGAAAAGATGGAAATGTTGATGTTTTTGGGCTACATTGACTTTTCACTTTCCTGTTTGTTTTGTTAACACATAACACAGAATGCAAAATCGAAAGAGAAAAGAAGAAAAAGAGAGAGAGGGAATAAGGAGAATTCGATCCGTCTGCCACCGTTGTTCACCACTACGGTCGTCTGCCACTCTGTCGTTGTTTGTCGCCATCGTCGCCCACCACTCCATAATCGTCCCTCATCCTCCATTGTTGATTTGCGTGGTATAAGATTTTTTTTCCATTTTTTTTGTTTTTGAAACTTATATAGTTTGAAATGTATGTATGTGGAGTTTTAAATGTATGTATGTGGATGTTGAAATTCATTGTATTTTTTATAATATATCATGTAATTTTGTATGCATAGTCCAGGCAAGATATGTATGTATGTGTAATATATTATGTATGTTTTTATATGAAAATTTATGAGTTTTTATATGTAAGTTTGAGATTGGATATGTAAATCTGAGATTGGATATGTAAATCTGAGAAAGTATGATAATATTATATAATTCATGTGTAATGTATGTTTTTTAATGTTTGAATAAGAATTAGATAATGAATTTTATAGTTAATTTAAAATTGAGTTTAAATATGAATTTCTACTTAGTATCAATTAGTTTATAAATTTGAATTTAATGTTGAATACAAATGTGAATTTTATGGCTATCCTGCAGTTATGGTAGCCTATTTATTTATGCCAAAAATTAGTTTCTAATATGTTATTAATTACTAACTTTGAGATTCTTAAGTAGATTTTAATTAAGTACGTATGAATTGTTTGGTATGTTGAAAGTGTTAGTTAAATTTAAAATTAAGTTTAGCTTTGAATACAATTTTAGTGATATATTAGAGATTGGACAATATAGCTTATTGATGGAGTAAGTTGGAGTAAATTGGAGTAAGTTAAAGTAACTTGAGAGGAGAGATATAAAACTAATTAAATGTATTTATGTTTTAGGGCTTTTAGGAGATGGACAAGAGTTGGATGAAACTTAGGGATAAGTTTCAGGTTGAGTACAAAGAAGGAGTTTTCAAATTTTTAGAGGTTTCAAAACACCACGTCAATAATTACAGACAAATAAGGTGTCCATGTAAGAGATGTATGAAATCAAATTGGGACTCATTAGAGAATATGGAGCGACATCTATTAACCACTGGAATAGCCTCTTCATACATAGATTGGGTGTATCATGGAAGGCCCGTGAACTTGTACAGGGGTGTGTGAATACTCTATGAAGGAAGAAGTAGTTGTAATAATCGTTTTGATGAAGGAACTAGTAGTAACCCATTTTCTGAAGAAAACAAAATGTTGGGTATGTTGCATGATTAACAAGCTAGTATTGAACACGTAGAAGGAATAAGGGAAGGTTTGGAGGATGAAATGTCGTTTATTAATAGAGTAGATTTAGAAGAAGATAGAACAAATGTGGTATTTAAGAAGTTATTAAAACAAGCAAGTTGTGAGTTATACCCCAACTATTCATAATTTTCATCCCTTAACTTTTTTGTTATGGTGATGCATGTGAAGGTTCTAAATGGTATGAGCAACAAGTGTTTCAACATGATTTTATAGATAATAAAACGTCCCCTTCCAATGTGCGGTATCAATATCCCTGGTTCATTCTACATACGTATAACTGTCTTATAGATCAGTGTTTTCAGTTGGAAATGCACGTTTTATTATCTGTAAAATCATGTTGAAACACTTGGTGTGCGTACGTATAATTGTCTTACTGATCAGTGTTTTTAGTTGTATGTAGTCTTGTTGTGGACAATTAATGACTTTCCAACATATGGTGATCTATCTGGGTGGAGTACAAAAGGGTATTAGGCATGTCCCATCTGCATGGGAGATAGATTGTCGTTCGAGATCAGAGGAAAAATAACTTTCACGGGACATTGACGCTATCTTCCAAATAACCACATTTGGTGCAGAAGTAGACTAGATGATTGAAAAGTAGAGCGGAAGGCACTTCTAGTTGAAATTAATTATCAAGAAATCTTGGAACAACTAGATTTGTTGGAGTTTTCAGTTATGAGCAAGCATCATGAGATAAAAAAAGAAAGAGAGCCCTTAATTGGATAAAGTATTCATCACAAACTTGATGTTATGCATATTGAAAGGAATGTTTGAGACAACTTGGTCTGTATGTTGTTAAATATTAAATAAAAAATCAAGGATACCATAAATGCTCGATTGGATCTACAAGATTTAAAAATAAGAAAAAATTTACATTTGATAGAAGTCGGTAATCAATTATTGAAACTACATGCAAGCTAAACGTTGACCAGCAACGAGCGGGTTGAGTTTTGCAAGTTTTTGAAAGCAGTTAAGTTTTCCAATAGATTCATTTATAATATTTCACGATGTGAATGCAAACAAAGGGAAAATATCGGGTCTCAAAATGCAAGATTGTTATGTTCTACTACAATGACTTCTACCCATCGATATTCGTCCATTCTTACCGAGAAATGTGTACATCGCTATTATTGAAATTTGTCATTTTTTGTGATTTGTATGCAAGACGATAAGAGTCAGTAATTTGGACAAATTGCAGGCATACATAATAATTATAGTATACAAACTGAAAAGAATATTTCCTCCGACTTTTTTCAGCGTAATGGTACACATTGTAGTTCACTTACCATACAAGACTAAGGTTGTTGGTTCAGTTTCTTAAAATTAGATATATCCTGTTGAAAGAAATCTTCCACACTAAAACAATATGTTCGTAACAAAGCACATCTTGAGGGATCTATTGCAGAAGGCTATCTTATGAACAAATCAAGTACTTTTTATTCGCGGTATCTAAGCAGAATTGAGACTCGATTCACCAGAGATGATCGAAATGACGATAGCATTTCCGAGAACGAGGTGATTGGTGAGTTCAAAGTGTTCATTTAGAAGGTACGACCATTGGGAGCATCCCATTTTCAAAGCATATCAGAAGAAGAAAAACGACTCTTTCATTGGTACATTCTCAATAATGTTGATGAAATAGCAGAGTACCAAAAGTTTGTATCTTTATAGTAATCATGATGGATATTTGTTATATTTGTCGCCACCTAAACTCAAAATTATGTACTTTAGGAAAATTATATTATTGATAAGTTGTCGGGATGAAACTGTTTCTGAAACTTTGAAAAGATATGGACAAGCTTTTTTTGGATGGTTCAAAGCTGAGGTATATGTATGAGTAGATGACTTTCAAAAAGAGTACATGCAGTATTTTATATTCTATATATAATTCGTTCATGTAGAAAGGCGAGAGTTTAAACAATATTTCTCAAGATTTATTCTCACTCGCAATCGAACCTTAAATTCAGGTTCGGTCTTATAGTTGATGCATTGTTGGTGGCATACGATTTCATACGTTGGATCATGATTTTTGACAAACAAAACAGAATAATGGAGTCAAGATAGTCGGTGAAGATAGTGGAGGTGGTGTCAAAAACAATTTCTACGATGTATTGTATGAAGTATTGCATATTCAATATCCATTTAGATGACGTGCTTGGCTTTTTCAGTATAGATGGTTTAACACAGATATTAATAAAAACATTAGGACACACGTGGAACTAGGGTACAAATCAATAAACACGTCCCATTTTTTCTTCAAGTGGTACACAATAAACGTGTATACGATGTGCCAGAAGCGGACGATGTTGATTAGCACAACCAACTTAATGTATTGGAAATTATCGTTGGACATCGTGTGGACGAAACACTTATTGAGGATGCAACTCTATGCAGAATTGAAGTTAATCCTACAGTGGTGGAAAGACCAAATATAGTGCGTTCTGTCGCGGATAACTTCATAGACAATGACAAACAATCATCATCATCACATCAGAGCGGGTCAAGTGAAAATGAATAAAAATGTTTTCTTAACGTATACAAATTATTAGTCGTATATATTTTTAATTTTATATACCTAATTTATGCGATACTCACATTTTGTTTAATGTTTGTTGGTTTTCATGTCTATAGGAATTATGTCTAATTTTTCACTCGATAATCAAGATTCAGATATTTTTCTCAATTTGGATGCGTTAGATAACGTGGGAGGATCGTCCTTGGTGGGCAACATTCCAGGTTCGTCTGGTTACACTTAGATACCAGTACTCATTGTTACTGTACAATCTAATTATAAGTTATTTTTTCTTTTGTAGAGCCGTCTTAACCCTCTCCAATTTCCATTTCGAGGAAGTGACAACACTCCTGGAACATTGAGTTAAAGAGATATGTTCAGTAGAATGGAAGGATTCCCATTTCAATCCCCCCAGGAAGGGATAGATCTATCTCCGCACACGTCCCTCGTTTCAGCGACGATCGGTGTGTTGACACGAGAGACGTTTCTAATTCAGGCACTAAAATGGGCAGATGTACCCTGTGAGTCCATCGAGGTCATCAAGGGTGGCCTAGGGATAAGTTTGTAATTTTTTTAAAAAATATATATATGTTGAACCTACGTATATAGATGACTAATCTCTAACTTATTTCTTTTGTAGCAATTTTTTTGTGCTGGATTTCCAGGATCCATCACTTAATTGGTTTATTGAGCATCAAAAACTCATCGTGTGGAAAGAGTTCAGAGGATAGAACCACTGACACTTTACGAAGTTCAATGACCTTGAAGAAGCACGAGCAAACCCACCGCTCAGATTGGTCAATTGGGTGCCATATTGGCACTTTTTTTATGACCACTATATGACTCGACAGTTTCAGGTGATTTATATCGTCTACTTTAAAATCAATCAATAATAATTTATTTAATTTCTATTTAGATATAACGTTTTAATTACACTTTGTCTGATTGTAGGAGCAATCAAGTGCTTGTAAGGCTGTTAGAGCGAAGCATCCTTACAACCACAAGAGCGGCTCTAAGTCGTTCCTTCAGCGATAAGTCGAGCTCACTATAAAACACGATTGCCCAGTGGACCGTGTTGAGTTGTTTAGAGAGACACATGCTAGTAGTAGTGGTGAGTTCATTTCACTGAAGGCAAAGGATGCAGACGTAAGTTCACCCTAACTTGTTAATTGCTTTCTATTTAAATTTTGATGATCGCTCCTAACCCCAGCTTGTAATATTGTGTAGAATCAAAGGTTAGAACTTCAGTCTCAGCCCATCCTAGAGGGTTCTCAACCACTCTTGAAAAACGAGATGCAAGATTGTTTTAGGTAGATGACTAGGCTACTCAAAAGATCTTGGTTGGGGCTCCAAACCCAAGTCCAAGTAGAGTTTTGCTTCCTCATCAGCTTCTTCGTCCTCCTCTTACAACCACCAAGCACACATTGCGGACGTTAGCCAACTTAGGGACGACCTTGAAAATGCTAACTGCCTTATTAAAGAACAAAGACTAAGAGAGGAGGAGTGGGACAGACTAATATCAAACCGTGATAGACAAATGGACGAGACAGTTTGAAGAATGGAAGAAAACTATGCATGGCAAATAGAAGAGATGAGGATGATGGTTGAGGATATGAATCGGTAACATAAAGGCCCGTGAACACTTGGGGTACGTAGTTCAATTTTCAACATTTAAATTTGTTTGATTCTACATATGTGATATTCTAATTATATTTTTATTTCATTTGTAGGTTTTGCATTATTTATGTGGCATTCGCGACTACGGGTATCTACTAGATGTAGGGTTTTTTTTTTTTTTTACTTTTATGTAATTGTTTCAAAATACTTTGAACATTTATATATTGTATTTGATTTTTTATACTTAATGTAATTTATTAAATTTTATAAATTATCGCACATTTCATTTCTAGCCAAATGGGAAACCAAGAACAATATTCAACATTAATGACAAAAACAAAATAATAAAATAAAAAAATAATCATTTGCCGACGTAGCCCCTACGTAGGCATAAGGGACCTTCCCTGACGCATGGCCAAGACGTTGGGGAAGGTCTTTGTCGATGCGATGTCGGTTTTACCTACACCGATGCACCTTAAGCACGTCGACTTTTCCCTTTTTACGATGACTGTCACGCATCGATGTCTACTTTCGTCAATGTAGCCTTTCTCAACGTTGTGAAAAGTCTTACTGACGTTCATGCTGACGTCTTAATGTATGTTAGCAATACCTTTGTCGACTCATTTTTTGCACTTCACTGACGTTTTTGTGCGTCGGTAAATGCCTGATTTCTAGTAGTGCCTCTAAGGCACTTACAAGTCAAACTAAATGAGAAAAGAAAGTATTGAAATATTATTTAATAACAATATATTATAACATTATCAAGAAAAAGGAAAAAATGAAGATAAAAGGATTGTATAGCATAATACTATAATTCAGTTACCTACTCTCGAGTCCTTTGTGAGAATAGTTTTTTGAAAAAGAAATGGTAAAAATCCATACAAAAAGTAAAAAAAATCCAGTATCCACTGTTCAAATACAAAATTCCATTAGAAAAAACATGGTATGGAACCAAAAGCTAGAATGAGAAAATAAACTACTGCTTAAGTAGTTTATTTTCTCATTCTAGCTTTTCAATTCATTTATATGTCACACACACTTTGAGAATTTGAAAGCAATAGGAAGTCCACAACATTATGGTTTTAATGGAAATATGTTTAAGCATTCATCAAATACGTGTTCGAAATCTCTTTTATTTTGAAAAGTATTTGTAAGAAGAACCACTCACAATCACAGTCAACTAGCTACTTTGTAAGGCCCTAATCACATATCGCTAACGTGATAAAGACCCTGCGGCAAGGGTTCTGAACAAAGAGATTTTTTACAGTAGAATATATTCTACAAAAGGAGTATGCTTTAGACCCTGACTTGAAGAAAGGTCGTCCAGTTGGGAAGGATCCATGCTAAGAAGTCATTTTGGATAAGAGTATAGGACATCCTGCAAGGAAACACACACAAAAGAAAAAAAGAAAAAAGGTGACACAAAGAGGAATACATGTCTAAGTTATATCGTGCGAATGTAAGCGAGGCAATAAGAATAAGTAGTGAGGAAGAAGCCTATGTTGAATGCCAAGAGTTAGAAGTTTAATGTAGTAATGAGAGAAGAAGTACTTATGCTTAAAGGAGTTTGGTGAGAAGTAGGTATCCTGTTGATAAGACTATACGACTCTATGAGGAAACGTAAATATTTGTTACTTCCAGAGAAGATAAAGAGAATCAGGCCTTTTAATGAGTTTGGCTTTCCAAGAAGATAAGGTTGATATCTCAAGGAAACATCCAATCATCACTGGCATTTTAGTCTATGTGTCTAATTTGGGTTGGCTGCATAGCGCAACGAATCGGCAAGGAGACACATGTAAAGTTAGGGGAAGGTCATTATAAAATGACCAATGGTCAAAAGAAAAAGAGTGTTTTTTTTTTTATGAAAAAGCTAGATTTTTGGATGAAAATGAAAAAGAAAGATTTGGAATGCTAAACGGTTGGTCGACAAACCACTTGAGCGATAATGCTAAAAGGATTGTATAGCATAATACTATAATTCAGTTACCTACTCTCGAGTACTTTGTGAGAATAGTTTTTTGAAAAAGAAATGGTAAAAATCCATACATAAAATAAAAAAAAAATCCAGTATCCACTGTTCAAATACAAAATTCCATTAGAAAAAACATGGTGTGGAACCAAATGAGTTACCTGAATAAAAAAAATTGTAGGAACGCGACCAGTTGGTGGAGATTAAAGAAGAAAAGTAAATTTCAGTTGTAGATCATCAAAACCTAAATACACTGTATCAACAATAATAAAGAAGATTAGAAACTATAATAATAAAAACTGAAAATCAAGATCACCATCATTAAGAAACATAAATTTAATTAAGAAAATAAAATTAATAATAGAAACTTGTAAATAAGAATTTAGTAAACCGATATGAAAGTATAGAACCTATAGTTGAAAATATTTTGGTGTTGAGAGAAATATCGAATGGATGAAAAGAGTTAGAAAGAGAGAAAATTAAACCCACAAAGTGAATATTGGGAGGCAAAATGCTAAGTCTAAAAACAGGGAGTTGTACTAAAATATAGAGCTAAAAATTAGGAGTATGGAGGGAGCATTTACCATTACCTATTTTGTTAAAATATATATATGGGAAATGCTAAAACGGAAACTTAATATTGTATGGGTTATTTATTGTGACCTATTTGCCAGTAGCTTTTTTTCTCTAAAAATAAAGTAAACCTTTTTTTTAGGCCTCCCAGCTGGAAGATTCAATCCATCTACCATCCAAAACAGTCTTCACTCATTGTAAATGCATAACAAAAACTTGTTATGATCGGACTATTGTCCCTAAAAACTAATACTAAAGGATATATAGTAAGGATTGTAATTAATAAACAAAAAATGTTAAACAAATAAAATAAAGTTTAAAAATTTTTAAAATACATATTTTCAGAATTTAGAATCTTAAAACCAAATAACATGAATACTGATATTTCAAAATAATATAAAAATGCACAGTTTTTTTTAATATTTTTCAAAAATATATATAAATAAGGGATCTTTTAAAATATAACAAAGCGACAAAATATTAACATGATATAGAAGAATTTCAAAAATGAAAAAGCTCACATGCCCACAATGGAAAATACCAAAAATTTCTCATTATTAATTGACATCCAACGCACATAATATATTTGAAAAATGATTGTTTAAATTTGACTAGTTTTTCCTACCCAATCATTTAGATTTGCCTACCCAAATCTAAACGATATTCTTTGATACACGACCATTTAAATTTGCTATCCTTGTACACAATCATTTAAATATGGATGGCTGATGAAAGGATTCAGATTCACGGTTGTTTATATTAATAGTTAATTTTATGCGATAAGTCATTGGTCATGATCATTGCATGCAAAATACTCACTATATACCTCTTCATCGTGTAATAGCTAAGACCTCATTAAGTACAAGTTTTCTATTGTTTGGCCAAGTATAAGCAAAATAGTAGGTTTTCATGGGTGATCCAGGGTCAAACACGAGGAATTGATATCAAATCTTAGTTCTAGAGTCAACTTATCAATCAGGCAACAGTATAAAAGAATAAGTTGTGAAAGAATGTAAATTTGAACTATAACTACTTATGTGCACTAGAGAATTCTGTAAAGAGGGATGACATGGATGCGAGATGGAGATAAGAACTAACTTGCACTAAAGAAGGGAGTGAAGCAACGTCTAAGTATTATAAGGCGAGCTTTTCTTGGAGTCTTTAAACACCACACATGGTCACCTTTCGGGATCCATGTGACTCAACCTAGTTAAAGAGATACATATAGAAGGTTTCACTTATAAAACATATATAGCTTCACGTTTAAGGCAGCTACCTCTCGACGCCTAATGCCCATACTTGTTCTCCTATTGGGATACAAATGATGAAAGTTTTCTCACCAAGGTGGAGTTTGTTTCCAAACTCCTTATGCCTGTTAGCCTTGTCCTTGCTACTTGTACTCTTGGGTAGTTGACGATATGTATTGGCCAAGTGATGAAAATAGCTCAACTAACATGATAAGAGTGATAAGCTAAACTTCTTACTAAGAACTTGTCACAAACCTAAACTATGAATAACACATTGACATGTAAAAAGTAAAGATGTGATGAATTGAAAAGGTATAAACATGTAATATATATTAAAGAATGTAAGCCTTCTGCCATTCTTCAATATTAACAACATATATTACAAAGAAATATAAAATTGGAAAAAAAAATATAATGGAAAAGATTACAAGTTAGGGAAAGGTGGAAAATGGATTCTTCTCTGCCTAGACTTATCATTATTGTTAATATTTTTTAAAATATAACAAATTGAGAATATTTGTAGATATATTTGCCATTATTATAGAGAAGATTGATGCAATCTTGTCCAGCAACAAAATCCCAGATTTAGTTAGGATTTAGTAAAGGTGCAGGTTGTTTGTAAAATATACTATATTTTTGAAATCTATTATATCCTACCTCATGTTGGAGCCATTAAAATACACTGTACTTTGAATCTATGAATTATCCTATAAATAGGGGTAGATTTAGGATTAATATATTTAAATACATGGGTGCGCCTAGCTTTTGTTATTTTTCTTATTCCTATCGCCTTTTATCATTTTTCAAGTTGCTATCTACAATCTCTATTTCTACCGTTATCTCTATTATTAGTTATTTGATCTAAAATCCAATGGACCCCCAAAAAACGGGTTATTTGAAAAATTGAGATGTTTTTTAAAAAAAATTAGTAAAAAGGGGTGTTTTTAAAAGTATTTGGGTAAAAGGGGAGAATTTTTTGTCTTATTCTCCTTCAACATTATTTTTTCTTTTTTTCAATTTTCTCTCTCTCATGTGAACTTAAAACAAGAAAAAAAGAAATGTCAGTGGGCCCATCTCATTTAATTTATTATTTTTAATTATTATTTTTAATTATTATTATTGTTCTTAATATTCTTATTCTTATTCTTATTCTTACTATTATCATTATTATATTATTTTTATTTTTATTATTACTATTAAAGTGTAAAATAACAAAATCCACATAAAAATAAATTTTTTGTAAAATTATTTTCATAAAATTAAAAAAAATGATTTACTTTTTATTCTTCAATCACACACACATATACACACACAATTAGTTTATTATTGATTTATATCCTATTCTTAATTTTATTCTTCTATCTCCTATTATATTTATTTTTAATAACAAATAATTTCTATTTTTCATGAATTTAAAATTACTAAATGATTTTTTGTAACAAAATGGAATATTCAAAAATTAAATCTATACAGTATAAAAAATTACAAAGTTGAAAATGAATCTATACAATATCAAAATTTATAAAGTTAAAACAAATATCAAAATATAAAAAAGATAGTTAATTTTATTAAAAAGTTGAATAAATTAAAAAAGTTACTGCAATTACTATTTATTCCACTAATTTTTTAAATAATAATAATAATAACAATAATAACAATAATAATATAATATATAATAATAATAATAATAATAATAATAATTAAAAATAATAAATTAAATAAGATGGGCCACTGACATTTCTTTTACTTGTTTTAAGTTCACAGGAGAGAGAAAAAATTGAAAAAAAGAAAAAATAATGTTGAAGGAGAATAAGACAAAAAATTCACCATTTTTACCTAAATACTTTTAAAAACACCATTTTTTTACTAATTTTTTTTTAAAAAAAACACCCCAATTTTTCAAATAACCACCGAAAAATAGACTTAATTTAGAACATACACTAAATAAAAGCTCAAATTCAATTAGTTAGGTCTAAGGGCCAAGCCCATGGGCCAACCAAGCCCAATCCCCCAAACCCTACCTTGGAACTCTATAAAAGAAAGAGTTCTCTCCATTTGCAGGGGTAAAAAATTTAACACTCGGATGGCCTAGAGAGAATTCTCCAATCAATCAGAAGACTCTCATTTGTTTGGAGAATTCTCCAAACAAATGCATTTATCAGCCTTATCTCTAAAGATGACCTTATATCTGATAACGAAGAGCTTGATGATCAAATTGAAGGGAATATATCTTATAATAAAATACAATAAAAGTGGAAAGAGGATTCGTCCGTTTGAGATATTCAGAAAGAAAATATTCAAGAGTTGATGGAAGAGAATCAAAGATTACTGACTATCATATCGTCTTTCAAGCACAAGTTGAAAGAAGCTCAAGCAGAATATGAACAGTTGTCAAAATTAGTAAAAATGCTGAATTCAAGTACAAATTGTTTTGATCAGATTCTCTCTATGAAAAAAAATGGATACAACTAAACAAGAACTAGATCATAATGTTGGGACTCATTTAAACAAACAAACAAATACAACTGTGTTTGTACCTGCATAAGCAAAGAATGAAGGAGGAAATTCAAGTACTCAAGGGTGGCAAAAAGACTCACATGAACCAAAGGCTTGGGTTCGTCATTTTTGTGGAAAGGTCATATCAGACCTTTTTGTTACAAGCTGAGAAGTAAAAATATTTATCATCAGTAAATGACATTTAAATCAAGATCAAGTTATCCTAGTCAAACGTAAAAAAGAATTAAAACAGTATGGAAAATAAAGCAGTCATCTGAGAAGAGTAATATGGCATTTACATCAATTCAAGTATCAAGTGAAGATTGGTTCTTTGATAGTGGTTATTCAAGACATATGACAGCTGAGCGTTCTTATTTTTCCAATTTAATTGAATGCTCTTCAGGATATGTAACTTTTGATGATGGAGCTAAATGACGAATCTTAGCAAAAGGAGATATTATTGGTTAACATCTTCCCAGATTGAGGATGTAAGGTATGTTGAAGCACTTGCTGCTAATCTTATCAACATCAGCCAGTTATGTAATCAAAGATACGCAATGAATTTTTGTAAAGAAAATTTCATAGTGACCAATGAATGTAATGTTAAAGTTATGAAAGGTATACGTCAACCTAATAACTGCGATCATTGAAGTTCAAACGAAACTGAGACTTGTCATTTAACAAAGGAAGAACAGACATAGGAGTGCCATAAGAAACTCGAACATGTAAGTCTTGGTACAATTAACAAAGCCCTGAAACATGATGCAGTATTGAGATTACCATGTCTGGATGTTAATAGTGAGCTATTTTGTAGAGATTGTCAGCGAGAAAAACAAATCAAAATGTCTCACAAAATTTCTAGTGGGTGTTATACATCTAGAGTTCTTGATCTTCTACATATGGATCTTATGGGTCCAATGCAAGCTGAGGGCTTGGTTAGAAAGAAGTATGTCTTTGTTTGTATAGATGATTACTCACGATTCACTTGGATAAGATTCCTCAGAAGTAAATCAGTAACTCCTAAATTATGCATAATTTTGTGCTACAACTTACAACGTGAGCAAGACAAGAATAATATGAGAATCTGAAGCGATCACGAAAAGAAGTTTGAGAATGAAGAGTTTGACGTCTTTTGTGAAACAGAAGCCATTCACCATAAGTACTCAGCTCCTCTAACTCCATAACAGAATGGAGTGGTAGAAAGAAAGAATCAAACGCTACAAGAAATGGCCACAGTGATGCTTCATGCCAAGAGTCTCTCATTACAATTCTGGGCTGAGGCCATGCACACAGCTTGTCACATTCATAACAGAGTGACAATACGTACTAATGTTTTTGAGACATTGTATGAATTATGGAAAAGTAAGAAATCTAATGTTATATACTTTCACATTTTCGAAAGTATTTGTTATATCCTTGCAGATCGAGAGTATCAAAGAAAATTGGATGTCAAGTTCGATAAAGGAGTTTTCATGGGCTATTCTCAAATAGTCGTGCTTACAAATTATTAAATACTAAAACTCAGTCTGTAATGGAAATTGTTACTACTGTTGTCAATAATGATGATAGGCTGTCTCTCAAAGACTATGATGATAATGAATTTGTGATAATGCAAAGTGCAGATAAGGTTACTGAAAAAATTACCAAAGGATGTTGTTGCGTTTTCAACTAATCCTGAAGCTAAAGATGATGGTAATAGCTTTGAGTATACTCAAAGAACTATTAATGCTGAGTCTGAAACTAGAACCGTTGTTCCACAAGCTTCCCCATCGTCACATGTGACGAAGAATCATCCAAAGAATTGCATTATTGGTGATCTTTATAGTGTAAATACAATTAGAAAGAAAGATTGCATATATTATGGCAAGTTAGTTATGAATATTTGTTATAATTCACCAATAGAACCTGTTTCTATTACAAAAGCTCTTAAAGATGAGTTCTGGATAGGTGCAATGCAAGAAGAACTTCTCCAGTTTCAAAGAAATAATGTCTAGTCTTTGGTGCCTAAACTTGAAAATGCAAATGTTATTGGCACGAAATGGATATTTAAAAACAAGACAGATGAACAAGGTTGTGTTACACGAAACAAGGCCAGATTGGTTGCTCAGGGTTATGCTCTGATTGAAGGAGTAGATTTTGATGAAAACTTTGCACCAGTAGCTAGACTGGAAGATATTCGCTTACTAATTAGCATCACATGTTTACAGAAAGCTAAATTGTTTCAAATGGATGTCAAAAGTGCCTTTTTAAATGGGTACTTGAATCAGAGTATATGTAGTACAACCTAAGGGGTTTATTGATCCAATGTTTTCTCAACATGTGTACAAACTTCATAAGGCACTTCATGGTCTTAAACAGGCACCCAGAGTGGTATGAACGATTGACTATTTTCTTATGTCAACAAGGATATGTGCGTGGAGGAACCAATAAAACTTTATTTATTTATAAAAAAGATGAGGATATAATTGTGGCACAAATATATGTTGATGATATAGTTTTTGGAGGATTTCCTGATAAAAATGTAAGTAGTTTTGTACATATTATGGAGTTAGAGTTCGAGATAAGCACAGTGGGTGAATTATCATTCTTTCTTGGTTTACAAATCAAGCAAGGTCAGACTGGTATTTTTATTTTGCAAGAAAAATATGCTAAAGATATTGTGAAGAAATTCGGTCTCAAGACTTCTCAGTCCAAAAAGACATCAACAGCTACATAGATCAAATTAACCAAAGATTGTGAAGCAGACACTATGGATCATAAAGGGTACTAGAGTATGATTGGTAGTCTTTTATATTTAACTGCTAGTCAACCAGATATTCTTATGTTATTGGCGTGTGTGCTCGCTTCCAATCTGATCTACGAAAATCTCATCTTCTGGCTGCTAAACAAATTTTGAAATATATTCTTGGAACTTCCAATTTTGGTATTTTCTACTCGTTTGATACAAATTCCTTTGGTGCGATATTGCGATGCTGATTGAGCTGGTTGTTCTGATGATAGAAAATCAACCTCAGGAGGATGTTTTTTCTTGGGAAATAGCTTCATCTCATGGTTTAGTAAAATGCATAATTTTGTTTCGTCCTCTATAGCTGAGGCAAAATATATTGATGTTGGTAGTGTTTGTGCACAACTTATATTGATGAAACAAATTTTGGGTGGATATGGTTTCTCTCAAGATACTATGCTACTTTACTGTGATAATATGAGTGCTATTAAAATCTCCAAGAATCCAGTGCAACATAGTCGAACAAAGCATATTGATATTCATCATCACTTCATCAAAAATCTTGTTGAAGACCGAATTATTGCTTTTACTCATGTCCGATTGGCTCTACAATTGACAGATATATTTACAAAATCCCTTGATATAAATTCTTTTAAACATCTAAGAGCTTGATTAAGTGTGTGTACCATTTAATTTTCCTTCATTCAATGTGGTGCCTTTGCCCGTAAAAGCCCATTATACACCAACCCAAACTTGCTTTTGTTTAAATATATAAAGGAGGTGGGATTTCTATTTGGCACTTCTTTCATCTTCAAGAACTCTTCATCTTCGATATGTGCTATTAGTTCAAAATGGTTCACACTCGCCAAGCAAACTATCAAGATTCGTCCATACCCTATGAGTATGCATGGTAAGAGGTTCAAAAGCATTCCTGCTCGGTGTCCATATGCTCGTCCTGTTGACCGTCATAAGTTTCCATACCTTATTAGTTCTGATAGTTCTGAGTCTGTTAATGATACTTGCCTCAATACTTCACAAGTTCGTTCTGCTTGAATCTGATTTTGACTCCCGTGATGATGTACCATTGGTGAGGTTCTACAGAGGAATTTGTTTCGCAAACCCTCATCGTCAGGAGAAAAGTATACTTCTTCTGCTTTGACTTTGTCTAAAGGCAAGGGTTATGTCACTCTAAAGACCCCATTGTCTAGCTTTGACAACAGTTCTACTAAAAATCGTTCTCATCACAGTTAGGGAGTTCCTGCCTCTGCCTCTTTACATCTTGATTGTGAGATAACCTTCAAATCTAATACATCTATCGGACGTACTTGTCCCATCCATACATCTTCTGCCTCTCCAGTTCATCATGAAAATGTATCTCCTCCTGCACCTGAGGAGTGTGCTGGAGCATCTCAGTCAAAATCTAAAACATCCAAGGGTCCACGGGTTGTCACCACTAAGACAGGCCGCAGAAAGCTACCTCTTAATGTTTCTTTAGTACCTATCGATGGGATATCTTTCACCATGAAGCGAATGCACAGTGCTGGAAATATGGTGTCCAATGAAGGTTGGCGAACGAGGTCAATGTATCAGACAAGAATCAGTCCCTTGAAGGTGTTATGAATCTTATTGGCCCATCTGGTTTATCCAAAACCATTATTATGAATGTGAGACCATTTTACTCAAGGTTGATTCGGGAGTTTGTTGCTAATCTTTCCTCTGAATTTGATGATCCTAGCAGTCCTGATTACCAGACCGTTTACATTCGCAAGTCTTATTTTATAATCTCGCCTTCTGTAGTTAATACATTTCTCTGTGTTACTACGCATGCCAGCCCATCGTTATCCTCACCATCTAACAAAGAATTGGCATATATTTTGACTAGTAGGACTCTCACTGTTTAGTCGATGAATGGAGTTTATGTTGCTTCTTTAAGTATTAAGTATTCAATTCTGCATAAGATTAGGATTGCCAACCGGTTCTCTTCTTCACATGCTTCCAGTGTCTCTGCGGCTCTAGCTTCATTCCTTTATCAAATGGTATTGGTTCTTCAGTAGATGTCGACATTTTTATCTATCCACAGTTGCTGCAGCATGTTAGAACATTTGGGGTAAAAATTCCCATTCCTCTACCTCGATTCGTCCCAAGTCTTTTGATTCATTTGCAATCAAACATTCTCACTAACTCTAATGCACATGAGCTATAGATTGTTTCAGGGAGCTCATGTTTTGGATATTGAGCATAATGGTCGTTCGTCGAAGTCTGCTCACACATTCGACTCTAAGGATGTTCCTGTTCCATCCTCTGGGATTACTTTGTCTGCCTCTATTATCTTACGCATTATCAACTCTCTTACTGCTGATTCTCGTACTCTTGGTACCTCTATTTCTTTAATGACTAATATAAAAGTAAAGATTGACAATCTTATTCGCTTCTTGAAGAATATTCTGCCTCCTTCTAGTGAGGTTGGTCCCTCTTCGTCCTGAATTCTTTTGTGCTCTAGGGGGAGTAAAAGAAAACCATTCTGCTATTGTTGCTGATTGTTCTTAATTGAAGCTATTTTTTGTTGATATATGGTTGTGTTTTTGTTGAGTTTTTCCACTATATGATGCTCATCTTATTTTATGTTGGGTATGTTGCTTCTAAGTAGTCTTTTATTTTGATTTTGGACTACAGATGGAAAGGTCTCGTTCAAGGTTTTCCATATAGTTGTTGTGTTTAGCTTCTCAATTGGCTTTTGAAATGGCTATATGGGTTTCATTCGTTACATCCTGTGAGTTTAACGTGATTATTGATACCGTCCATCTTTAAAATGTGATGGTTTTCCAATAGCTAAGGCACTGTTAATCATAAAAAGAATTCTTATTTGTTTGGCAAAAAAGGAAATGTTGAGATTTTTGTCAAAAAGGATTTAATTAGAATTCCTTCTTATGTGGAAAGATATTATTAAAGATTCAAATAATTGTTTTGCCTATATTTTGGGAATATAGGTATATCTATTAAATAAACAATATCTAGAAGATTCACTCAAATATATATTCATATACATACATACATACACGCACACACACACACATATATATTGTGTTAGTTATGATTGGAAGTGTGTGTTGAAGACGTCTAACCCAAACTTCATTGAGACGAATATTTTGCTCCATCAAGATTAGTCTGTTGAAGGTATGATCGTTGCCTTCTGATATATAGATTTACATTGAAGATAGTCAACCGATGAGGTAAACTATGACTGATAAGAAATATGAATGAAGACCACATGATTGAGGAGTCAATCCATTAATTTAGGGGGAGCCTAAATTTGTCTTTGAAGAGATTCACGTTTATCGTAAGGGGGAGTCTGAGTTTATACATTTAAGTTGTGGAGATAACTTATTATTGTAGCTTTAGTATTTAAGTTACAAACTTATGAATCTCAATAATATTTCTTATCTGAGCAAAGAAGCTCCCCAAATGTATGTTGTATTTGTCGAACTGGGTTATTAAACTCTTATGCGTTATTTATTACTTTCATGTTTTAGCTATTTCTGCAGTTAATAACTTTAGATATAGCTAAAGACTATTTTGATCATATTATTTTTTCACCTTTGCTTTATCCCAACTGTCACACCCCGACCCAATTATTACTATGTGCAACCAGATAGAGGTGTGCCACCTAAACATCCCCCGTGTACCTCTTCGCGAGAAGATGTGTCGAGCACCTAGTAAGCGGAATACTCATTACACTTATCTCTTCACAAAGTTCTTTACTTAAACCTTGGAGACCTTCACGACTCTTTGCAGTAGAAAGCAACTCTTAAATTTAGCTTTGTCGCCTAGAACTTACTTTACTATCTAGGCAATAAGCCACAAAAGAAAATTCAGCAAAAAGAATAAACTTCTTCTCTTATTAACTTAACACTTTAGGCAAAGTTCATAAATTACGAGCACATTCCTTTTCTTCCTTCTTTCACCAAGGCAAAGTTCTACACGCTTCCTTCTTTCACCAAGGTGTTGCTCTTCGAGTCAAGCTGTTTAGAAGTATAGGACTTCTTTTCTTTCTTTGCTGTCTAACTCTACTTCTTGAGGTTGGGTACCTAAAAATGTAAAGACCTCATTTCATCGTTTACCTCGATCGTCCAGCAACCCCAATCTTGAAGATAGCCTAGGGCTTCCTTTCCCAGACACAGATCTTTGGCTCTCTCGCTCCCAAGCATGGCCTTACCAACATAAGTGTAGCACTCACCTTCCTTCTTAATTAAGCCATTTGAATTAAGGAGCGATGTGCTTACCAATGGGCTCTTTAAACGCAAGATAGGATGACATGGCTCTCTTGCCGCACAAGTTTCCATAACAACCTTACCTTTCCTTCTTTACTTGGCTTCAACGCCTGACAACCTAAGGAGAAAAACTTGAAACATAAGTCAAACGGACTTAGTAATTGATGAGTTTGAGAAATATCATTTTGGGTAATACAACAATTTCAGAAATAATAACAAGGTTAGTTCACAAACATATGGTTCTCATCACATCAAACCACAATCAATCAAATCATTATCATAAAAAGCATAATAAGTTCCACGCATTCAAGTCATCAAGCATTTCAAACTCCTCACCGAGACCTATGATTCTCCCTCCGCCTCGACTTGGAATTAACACTGAACCAGCATCATGCAAGTTACCTGAGATTTTCACCAGCATCTCATACATTATTCCTCGCCTAGATATGAGATTCGCATTCAACCAGCATCCAATGTCAAGAACACATCCCAACTCGTCCTGACTTGGGATTCTCCCTTTGCTTAGACCTAAAATTCACATTTAACCAGTGTCGCACGAGTTACCTAGGATTTTCACTAGTGTCTTGAGATAGATCTCATATTTTCACATTAAACAACCATTACAAATCAGTAAACAGAAAGGTTAGCTTTCCAGCTTACTTTCATCACATAACATCACAGTAGTAGTAATATCATGCAATAACCATCAGCAAAAGAATACTTTCAAACAATCATCAATAGAATGCATTCTTTACTTATCAAGTTCACAACGCAACATTAACTATTTATGAAAATCATTCATAAAACATTTCTTCCATTAATGAAAGATTCATAAATATTTTTGCTTATGAAAGTTACTCAAAAGAATTAATTGTTACAAAGATTTCTCACAAAAATACTTGTTTTGTTTATGAAGAACCACTCACGAAAATACATAGCCTCAACTCATTCCTTCTCTACTTTTGGCTTTCTCTTCTCACCTATCGATTCCCTCAATTAGTCTTTCAACACTCACAACTTTCTCTAATAATCTATTAGAATCTCTAGCAATCTCTAAAAAAAATCCTTTTTCCTTCGGCTTTGGGCCCTATTTATAGTGACCATTAATATTTAAGGGTTACTCCCACGCTTTACATGCATCACCTTGTCGATTCGCTGTACAATGCAGTCAACCTAAACTTCACACGTAGACTAAATATCAGCCAGGATCAGATGTTCCTATGCGATGACAACCTAACATCCTTGGAAGCTAAACTCTTTAATCACCTGACTCTCTCTCTCTCTTCTTTGGAAGTAATAGACATTTACTTTCCTCAGAGAGTTGTCTAATCATCTCAATAGGACACCTACTTCTTTGTCACACTCTCTTAGACGTAAGTACTTGTCCCGCATTACTACGTTAAACACCTAGTTCTTAGCATCTAATGCATGCTTCTTCCTCGTTAGCTATTCTTATCCTATCGTTGTCCTTAATGCAATAGAATTCAAACATTTCTCTTTGCGATGCCTTCTCATATCCTTCCTCCCAGGATGCCTAATAACTTAAACGTATCCGAGATAACGTCCTAGCAAGGCTCCTTTTCAATAGGACTCCCTTTTTTTTCGAATTAGGACCTCACACCAACCAATTTAAAAAAACATGTTATTTCATATGCAAACTTACGAGAGTTTGTTAAGTGTTGTCTCTTGCTTGGAAAAAGCACATATCTTGAATGTTTATGCTTCATGATCGGAGTCAATGATGTTCTAAGTAGATACAAGAAATGTTTATGTTTCATGAGCGTATTCTTCTTTAGTCTTTTTGTGCTTATTTTTTTTATTGGATTGATTCAAACAGGTTGATTAAGAAAGTTGCATCAAAACTTTGATGGGTTTGTCTTTATTTTTCTTTGATTGCCAACTTGCAGCTTCTTTATAAGTGGATTGATCAGTTTGATTCAGGAATTCAAGTGAGTTTTTAACCAATCTAAATGACATTTTATCTATTCTAACTTTCCATTTTTTCTCATTGTTTTGTAAACTCCCTTTGGATGCTATATTTAGAAACTTTGGAGATTTTGGATACTATTTAACACGGTTAAGGTTTGTCTTGATTATTTTGTTATGTTTTCATGGGTTTTTCTCATAGTTGTTGAACATTGTTATAAAAGTTCTGAGATATTGTTTTGTAATAGAAATATTTTTAGTTGACGTTTCATTAATTATTGGTACTTAATTTTATATATTCTTTTGTAAATGATATCTTCGTTCCATAATTCTCTTTATAACTTGAAAATTAGATTGTTTTAATTCTAGGAATTTAATACGTGTTGGTAGTCTAAGTTATATGATTCTTAGTTTTCCATGTTTTAGTAGTTTATATAAATCAAATATAAGTTTTATACTTTGTTTTAATTTTTTTTTTGTATGCTTCATTGATTTTTAATTATCTATATTTATATACTTGAGTGAGCATATCTTCCTTGCAAATAATCTTACTCTATAATCCTTCATAATAGACAACAACTTCCTCGTTCGTTAGATTTTTGAAAACTTTATGTATATATTGATCAATGTAGTTTGCTAATAGGCTACTTAGTTAAACGATTTGTCACTTTCTTTGTTGTGAATGAGATAATTTTTGTAATTGTTAAGAGTTGTGTTGTATACAATAGAAGAGAAATTATTGTTTCTTGAATAAAACAAAAGAGATTATTAATTTGCACATGGGTAAGCAAGATATACCAATTCATTTGATATCGGTTTTTAAGTATTTGATTGATATTAAAAATAGATTGGACAATGTGGTAATTATTTAATAAAATTGGTGATAGACCAATGCAGAAGACATTGGAATGGTCTACAATAAAAATCTTTAATTGTCACACCCTACCTCTAGCACTTGCTTGCTCGGCCTGAGATGTGGTGTGAAGCCAACAGGTGTCATTGTCCTTCTAAACAACATCAGTTGACCCTGACAACTGATCATTTACTAGGCTAAACGACTTAAGTAATTTAAAACTTACGAGCAAAAACGAGAAAACATACTTTAACAAACTTCTTTATATTAGCACATAGTATGTTTAGGAAAAATGTCATTTCATTACAAACATCACACTAAAAGAAAGACAAAGGCTTTAACTGACTTAACCTTACACAAAACCAATCTAGAACTAACCCTCAACAACAAAACTATAAACAACTTGGCACAAAAGTCTAGAGACCATGGTCAGGTTCTCGGATGACGACCTCTACCTGAAAAGTGAGAAACCATTTGGAAAGAGTGAGCTAAATAGCCCAGTGAGTAACGATTTTATAAAACGTGCTTTCAAAACGATTTAACTTTAAATTCTTGACTTTTACACAAATAAATTTTAAACAAATCATTAAACCTCCTTCTATCTTTTATTACTATACCACATGAATTATGATATCTACGAGGCAGAATCCAGGTATCAATAGTGTCCCATCTCGTTATAGTTACAATGAGGTAGGTAACCTACAAATCTTCATCTCGAGATATGGAAAACTAGATATCTATCTGTAGAATCCTCATCTAATTAATTTGTCCTAGTGACAGGAATCAAGGTGTCTACTAAATATATTTATCATAGGAATCTCTATGCATAAGCCATATCCCCCAGAGAGTTGCTATATTCATAACCAACGGTATAGTCTAAAACATTTTAAAATTATTCTTTAACCTAAATACTCATAACAAAAAAACTTGTTTTGTAAATCTCATATGCGTAACAAAAATTTATTTACTCATGCTTTGGAAACATTTGCATAATCTGTAAACTCAAGTATTCATACTTTAATGCATGCTTAAAACATAAATCATGTTCAAAAATTAATTTAATCTCCTTTTGTCACTCACAGACAGTAGTTTAAACCATTAGTCTGTAAATCTGCCTAATCTCCTCTTGACTTGAAATAACAGAAAATAATGCCTTTAATCATAAAAATGTCATAACTTTCCTTAAAATTTCCCAAAGTATAAAAAATAGTCCAAAAGCATCCAATTGGCATGGCTGGCGCTCAGGGGGTGGGCGGCAAAAGCTGCACGAGCGCCCATGGCCTGGGCAAGCCAATCGCATGCTAACCTTGTAAGGGGCAT
>JBBPDI010000032.1:9226280-9251117 GCA_037974545.1 Cucumis variabilis | reverse complement strand
AAACATTATAAATAGTATAATATGACTAATATTTTTTATTTTTAACAAAATGTCTACTTTTTATGTTTTATAGATTGGTATGAGAAGTTCGTACTCACAACTTGAATTGGATGATGTACGAGCGGAGTGGGCTGAATTTTTAGCTCGATACATATGATAGCACACATAGATATGATCTTGTTAATTTTGTAAATGGCTAATATATGGGAATGCCCATAACTTTTTTTTTTTTGTGAATGTTTTGTTCATAGACATTAGGCTTATGTACACGAGACAATAGATGTAAGGGGATGTACTTTAGTTTTGGTATACCACACATGTTTTTTGTTACATAAGATAGTTATTATTATTGTTGATTTTGGAATAGGCCACATATAGGAAGTTTTAGTTGGCTAAATTATTTGTCATTTTTTTTGTTTAGGTGTAACTACTAGTTGGAGAATTTATTTTGTTGATGGATATGTTTTATTGAGATGAATGAACATAATGTAGGAAACAGGAAATAGAAAATTTTATATATTTAATATATTAATAAATGGTATACATGACGTTAGATACATGTCAATTATGCTATCTTACTTGAATCAAATATACTATTTTACTTGACGTGCAAAAATTGTCAAGTATACGAATTTACTTGACACGTAATAAATGTCAAGTGAATGTATCGACTATACTTGACGATTTTACTTGACGTTAATACAGTGTCAAGTAAATGTATACTTGACGATTTTTTGATGTCAAGTAATGTGACTATACTTGGCAGTCGATTACTTGACGTTAATACAGTGTCAAGTAAACGTATACTTAACGGTTTTTATTGTCAAGTAATGTGACTATACTTGATAGTTAATTACTTGACGCTTTTAAAAATGTCAAGTATACGTTTACTCGACACTGTATTAACGTCAAGTAAACCAATTTTTGTATTAGTGATCGTAGATTTTCCTAGAGGTTTGTTCAGACTTTAGAAGCATGATCAAGCCCTAGAGATCTTAAGAAGAAGTATGGCATAGAATGGCTTAAGGCTTTAGGGACCACGAGTTTTGATGGATCGACAGATACAGTCGATGTCGAGTTGTGGTTGAATATGCTGGAGAAATGTTTCGATGTTATGAGTTATCTTGAGGATAGGAAGGTTAAGTTAGCAGCGTTCCTATTGCAAAAGGAGGCTGAGGGATGGTGGAAATCCATCCAGGCAAGGCGCAATGATACGCATACTATGAAGTGGGAAATGTTCAAATGTACTTTCAAGGATAAGTACTACCCAAGTACATACTGCAAGGTAAAAACAAATGAGTTCTTGAGGTTGGAGCAAAGGTCACTTTCAATTGCAGAGTATGAGAGGAAGTATATTAAGATTTCTCTATATGTTGAGGTGATAATTGCATCAGAGAGCGACATGTGTAGACATTTCGAGCTAGGGTGGAAGAAAGAGATTTACACGCCTATGACAGTAATATCTAAGTGAGTGATTTCTCTTTGCTAGTAGAGACTACTCTGAGGGTGGAGCAAAATCTTGAGGAAGTTAAGCCCACAACAGAGTAAAGTTAAGTAATTCCTTCAAGGAATAGTTCTAAGAGGCAAGATCAAAGGCATTTTACAGCTAGTATGTTAGGAAGAAAAGATTTTAAGAGTCGATCCAGAAGCCAGTTTTCTTAAAGAGACAGTGTAAGGGGAGCCTATCAGAGACAAAGTAAGACATCGACGAGTCAAGCATTCAGGACTTTGACAGGTCTCATGTAGGGCAAGAGTCAGCCGATAGCTCAGATATAGGAGTTTTGTACAGAGATTGTGGTATGATGCACCAAGGTCTGTGTCTTAGTGGAGCAGATGTATGCTTCCATTCCAAACAGCTAGGACATTATTGTAAAGATTGCCCATAGTCGTGAGCAGGATTTACAAGTAGGCAAAGGGTTGGGTCGCAGTCAGTGAATCAACCTCAAGCCATGACAACTGAAGACTAAGGGCCTAGTGTGGCAAAGCAGAATGGTTCAGTTGGTAGACCTCGTCAGTAAGGGAAAGTCTTTGCTATGACTCAACAAGAGTTTGGGTATGCACCAAATGTGATCACGGGTACAGTTTCTGTTTGCAATATACCTTCATTTGCTTTGATAGACCAAGGCGCTACACATTCTTTTGTCTCTAACATGTTCCTAATTAAGTTGAATAAGATGTTAGAGCCTTTGTCTGAGTTAGTTATTTATACTCCAGTTAGAAGTGCGTTGTTAATAACTAAAGTGTTGCGAGGTTGTGAAATCGTGGTAAAATGTGTCAGTGTGTTATTAGATCTACTGCCTATGGAATTGCAAAGGTTAGATGTCATACTTGAGATGGATTTCTTGTTCACCCATTATGCATCTATGGATTTCCATAAGAAAAAGGTAGTGTTTTGGAAGTCGAGGTTGCCTAAAGTTGTATTCATAGGTAGGTAGAAGAGTTGTTCGACGTGTTTAATTTCAACTTCAAAGCAAAAAAGATGTTGAGGAAAGGATGTGCAGCTTTTCTTGCACATGTGGTTGACATGAAGAAGGAAAAGTTGAAGTTGGAAGATGTTCCAATAGTGAATGAGTTTCTTGATGTATTTCCCAAAGATCTATCAAGATTGCCACCTGATAGAGGGATTGAATTCACTATTGAGTTGTTGTCTAAAATTGCTCCTATCTAACGAGCTTCGTATAGAATGGCTCCGAATGAGCTAAAAGAGTTGAATGTGTAGTTGCAAGAATTGATGGATAAAGGGTACATCAGGCCAAGTGTATCACCTTGCGGTGCACTGATGTTGTTTGTAAAGAAGAAAGAAGGTACGTTTAGATTATGCATTGACTATCGACAACTAAAGAAGCTCACAATACATAATAAGTATCCTTTATCGTGATTGATGATCTGTTCGACCAATTAAAGGGAGTGTATGTGTTATCTAAGATAGATATGAGATCTGAGTATTATAAGGAGATCCGAGTATCATCAGCTTAAGGTTAGGGAGTCAATGTTCTGAAGGCAGTTTTCAAAACAAGATACAGGCACTATGAGTTTCTAGTCATGCCATTCAGTTTAGCAAATGCACCAACAATATTCATGGATCTCATGAATCGAGTATTTCATCCTTATTTAGATCGATTTGTGATTGTGTTCATTGATGATATACTTATATACTCGACAAGTAAGGAAGCCCACAAGGAACGCTTAAAGAATGTGTTGCAAACATTACAAGATAAGCAGTTGTTTGCTAAGTTTAGCAAATGTGAATTCTAGTTAGATCAAGTGGTGTTTTTAAAACATGTAGTTCCAGCGAAAGGTGTTAGAGTTGATCTGTAAAAGATAGAAGCAGTTGTTAACTTGGAAAGACCTACTACAAAAATCGAAGTACGTAGTTTCCTAGGCTTGGTTGGATACTACAGACATTTTGTAGAGGATTTCTTAAGAATAGCATTCCCTTGACAGCTTTGACAAGGAAAAATGCTAACTATGATTGAACGGAGAAGTTTGAGTAGAGTTTTCAAGAACTCAAGAAGAGGTTAGTTTCAGCACCAATTCTAATGTTACCAGTTCCTAGTAAGGGGTTTGTGGTTTACTGTGATGCCTTAAGACAAGGTTTGGGTTGTGTGTTGATGCAGAACGGCAAAGTTATAGCTTATGCTTCAAGACAATTGAAAAAGCATGAGTGTAACTGTCCTACACATGACTTGTAACTACACTCATGCTTTTTCAATTGTCTTGAAGCATAAGCTATAACTATCCTACACATGACTTGGAATTGACAGCAGTGGTGTTAGCCCTGAAGATTTAGAGACATTAGCTGTTTGGAGAAATGTCATATATTCATAGATCACAAAAGCATGAAGTACATATTCGACTAGAAAGAGTTGAATCTATGGCAAAGAAGATGGCTCGAGTTCATCAAGGATTATGACTTAAGTATAGACTACCATCCAAGAAATGCTAATGTGGTAGTGGATGCCTTAAGTAGGAAGTCTGGAATTCTAGAGAGTGTGTTGTGTAGTGTTTTAGTAGCTCTGTTGAGTGAGTTAAAGAGCACTTGAGCAGTTCATGACTCAGGAATTTTGTTAGCACGATTTCAAGTCAGACCTTCTTTGAAGCTAAAATAGTAAGCAAACAGTTGGAAAATAAGGTTTTGCAGAAGTTCCTTTAGAAGTCTAAGCATAGTTCTACGGCAAAAGTAGAGAAAAGAACAGATGGAGTTATGGTTTAGAAAGGAAGATTGTGTTTTCCAGATGTTAGAGAGTTAAAGACTGCTATTCTAAAAGAAGCTCACAGTTCATCTTGTTATGCATCCTGGTAGTACTAAGATGTATAGGATGCTAAAGAAGACTTATTGGAGGCCTAACATGAAACGACACGTAGCAAAGTTTGTTAGCAAACGTTTACTTTGCCAGTAAGTTAAGGTTGTTAATCAAAGGCCTGGAGAATTGTTGAATACATTGCTAACTCCAGAGTGGAAGTGGGAGCATGTCATAATGGATTTCTTGTTTGGACTACCTCGTACTTCCAGTGGTTACGACGGTATCTGGGTCATTGTGGATAGACTCACTAAGATGGCTAAATTTATACTGATTAAGGAGATGTTTACACTAGACCATCTAGGTAACTTTATGTTGATATAATAGTGAGTTAGTTTAGAGTTCTAATGTCTATTGTATCAGATAGATATCCCAGGTTTACTTCCAAATTTTGGCTAAGTTTACTAAAAGCTTTGGGAATGAAGTTAAAGTTCAACCCGACTTTCCATCCACAAACTGATGGAAAATCTGAGAGAGTTATTCAGACTCTGGAAGACATGTTAAGACCAAGTGTCCTACAGTTTAAAGGTAGTTGGGATACTCACTAGTCTCTTATGGAGTTTTCTTATAACAATAGTTATGAGTCCAGTATTAAAATGGCACCATTTGAAGCTTTGTATGGTACACCGTGAGGACTCATAACTATTGTTAGGCAAGAAGATAGGTTTGACGAAGAAAATGTAAAACTTGATTTGACAGGGATAACATGTAAGATTAAGGAATTAAGCATGGTTGGGTTAAATAAAAAATTTATATTTGTAGAGTTTTAAGTAGGAGTTGGCAAACTGGGAAGAGTTTAAGCATAACTAAGTTAGTTTAAGGGCTCTATAAATAGAGAACTTGGTTATTAAGTAAGCAAAAATTATTTTAAATAAATAAATAAATAAAATGTTGCTTTTTTATTTTGGCAAGAAGAAGAAAAACCAAGTGTTAATTGTTGCGGTTTGTTCTGTGAGAATGCTCCACAAAAAGATAAGGAAGAGAAGGATCTTTTGTGAAGTGTGGTGAGTGTTTTTCTTTCAAAGTTTTGGGACTGTTTTCTCTGAAATGATTTTATGTTGAAAACTTTATTATGATTTCTCTTTACTAATTTGAAAGAAGAATTCAAATAAGAAGTGTTTCAAAAGAGATTTCTATGAAAAGTCTATATCTTTTCAAGCATGATTATAATTTCAATACTATACAATGGTTTTCAAACCATTAGTTGTTTCTTTGAGATGATGCAAACTTTTATGTGCATATAAAGAGTCAAGTCCACCATGGAGTGTACGGGACTACATGGTGATAAGAACCTGACTTATGCATTGAAAGGAGCGTATAAGGCTTAGCGGTCTGAGCAACAAGGAAGAATCTGTATGTTCTCAAATGTTGTTGATAATAGTTTAAATGTGAGGTAATGAGACTAAGCATAGAGAACGATTCAGGATCCTTGACGAAAACAATAATTGACTAATGGGTATTTATGTGAAATGAATATTGATGTCATTCACGAATTTATTTAACTTTATTGTAAAAATCATTACATACGTTTTGATATGTTTTGCGAAATGGAGTTTTTATTGATGAACTGATTTGTGTTGGAATTTATGCTTTGGCGAAAAAGATTTATCAAAGAGCATTGTGAAAAGGTTTTTTACAATAATGTCATCTCCTAGGAACGGGCATTTAGGTCAAGGAGAGAAGAAGGTTGAAGTGCTTGCAGCGAGTTGAGAAAGCCACCAGCCATTTAAGAGTTCTTATTTATATTTGGTCAAAGTGTTACAATTGTATAATCTTACCAAACACCTGTTATTAATGAAGTGTATGATTTGGTTAAGTTATTTATCATTTTTGGCATTTAAGGTTGACTACCATTGCATTTTAAGTTTTGTTGATCGTTTATAAGGAGTTGAGAGTAAGCTTAGCAATAAGACCAGTTGCAAAGTTTAAGCTAATTCGCATCCTATTTGCACTACGTTCTGCATTTTGGTTGTGTTGTGGATTAGGGTGTGACACTATATTTCAAAGCATGAGTTTAGAAAATGTTTTTAATATGCAAATGATAGTAAAAGTTAAAGATTATTGTTAAAGTATGTTTTACAAGCAAAGCTATTTTAGCATACAAAGTTAGAATATGATTGAAACTTATGAATGAGATTTCCATAAGCATGAGATTTGAATGGTTTAGTTTATATCGAGGTTTATTGTAAGATACATATAGCAACCTTACTGGGATATTATAGTTTTTTGTTCACATAGGTCTTGTTACACCCAACCCCGAGCACCTGGTTGCTTGGCCTGAGACATTGTGTGAAGTCTACTGGCATCGCCCACTTCAAAAACAACACCAGTGGACCATTAACTTAACCTTAACCTTAACTCAAAATAAAGAACAACGACATAAACTATAATACCAAAACTTTAAATAAGTTTGAGTACATACCGAACATGACTTTTAAAAAAACAAATCCACGACTAAACTTTCTAAAACCTAAATCTGAAATAACAAGAACCAACTAAACCAAATTTCAAGATAATAAGAGATCCTATTTACAAACCATAACGCAGCACCAGGTTCCCAAACCTAAGTCTATCATTATAAAGACTAACGAAAGCATTTAAACAAAACACGTACAAAAACAGATCCAACTCCTCAACAGAAAGATATTAACGAATCAGGTTTCGAGCACACAGCTCTACTTGAAAAGTGAGAAAATAATTTGGAAAGGATGAGCTAAACGATCCAATGAATGGTAACTTTTCTAAATACTTTTTCATAAAATTAAATCATAAATCTTTAGAAATATAGTTTCAGAAATTCTTTGAACAATAAACAATAAATCATAACCATAACGTGAGAGTTTATCTTTTAAAGCATTTAGAAAATAATAACAATAAACTTTTCTTTTCCTGCTCGAAAATCAAAGTATCTACTCCTACGAGATAGTAGAGATAACTTGATACTAACTCGTCCATATGTATAAAAATGGACATCCCCAATCCTTGTTCATATGAGATAGGCATCCCTAACTCGTTCCTACAAATAAGTGTTCTTACCTGTCTTAGATGTCCTTTAATCTTACCATGTTAAAGGTAAATTTTGATACATCTTGGTTCCAATTAAGCATTATAAAAACATAAACCTTAAACATTCTTGAATAAGGTTAAACAATAACATTGCTCGAAATATTTTTTCATAACATGCTTGAAAATTATTCATCTCAAAACTTGACCATTTTAGATAAATCGTTCATAAATCATGACTTAAGAACATGCTTTAAGTCACTTTAATAAAACATTTTTCACTCACGAATAAAAGCTTAAATCTTTGGCTTATAAATATGCTCGATCTCTTCTTGACCTGAAAATATGATAAAATAATCCAATTAATTCTCTTTTACCCAGAAAATACCAAAAGCGTAGTTAGACAATCCAAAAGTCACCAACAACTGCTTAAAATGCCTCATCACACTGTCTGGCGCGTATGGGTACGCGACAGGTACTTGACTGCGTGTTGGACATACCTGCGTGCTAACCCCACGCACAAGCACGTTGCGTGCCTCATTTGGCTACGTGCCTGGCATCCCGAACAGCCCTTCTCGTGTTCTACCATGGCCTCTCACACCTTATGCACAAGTCGTGCATCCAATGCTAACAACCACACACACTCACCTCTCTAACCAAAATGTCAAGTGTCACACCCCATCCCAAGAACCTACTTGCTCGACCCGAGACACAACGGGAAGCCAACTGATGTCATTACTCTACTGAATAACATCAGTTGAGTTAACAACGTGTATAAATTAAAACTTATGCAATGGAAACTAAAAGAAACAACTCGATAACTTTTTATACAATAAACAGGTAGTCGAGGCTAACTGGCAATAACTACAAGCTTTACTTTACAGACCAAACATAAATTTATAACAACACTTAACCTTATGCAAAACCATGTACATGATAAGATTAAAACTGACCCTTAACAACTAAACTATCAACAACTTTCGCACAACAGCCTGAAGACAACGGTGAGGTTCTCAGATCAAGACCTCTACCTGGAAAATGGAAAAACATTTTGAAAGGATAAAGTAAAAAGTCCAATGAGTGATGATTTTATAAAACAAACATACTTTAAACATTTCATAAACATATCATAAAATCTTTAAGAATTCCCTTTATATTGAACACTTTTTAACAATCAAATACTTATTTAGCTCTATATACTCTATACCCTGAAAAATATAAACAAGATAGCAGAGCGCCTTCTGTCATACTATTCTGCTAAACCTCAATTAAATACTTGATTAGGATAACATAGCACTGATCATACTATTCCTACCTGAACTCGGTCAAGATAGTAGAGCATTGATCATACTATTCTTGCTTTGAACTTGGTGGCAACGACTAAGTGGTCAACATAGTCTTATACCCCTGACTGTGCACAATGACCATCGAGAACTCGGTATATAGAGTACCATGATTTTCTCTTTAAAAACATACTATTAAACTCATGCTTTTCATAAATCATTGCTTGTAAATCTTATAAATACATGCTTGCAAAAAACGTTTCTAAACTCATGCTTTAGAATACTTTTCTAAATAACATGCTTTAACACTTTTCATAAACATATTGATAAATAGAAATAAGATTCATTTAAAAGCACACTTAAATAATAGCTTATAAAACATATTAGAATCATTACTTAGGAATTAAATCATAAGTTGAAATAATCTTAGTAAATTCATTTTTCACTCTCTAATCATAGATCAAACCCTTTGTCAATAAGCTTGCCAGATTTTCTCTTGCCTTGAAATGATGGAACACAACTCCAATTAATTCTCTTTTATTCTAAAACATCAAACACAGTCCTAAAACTCTTAGAAAACCCTTTCAAAAATTAAAACTCATGTCCAATACATCATGCTAATTTCTTAAACTTGGCTACTGCCCAAAACCACATTCTTGGCTAGAACTCTGCTTCTTCTTTTGAGCTTTATAACTTAAAATCCATAAATTTAATAAAAATAATTGGTTCAACAAAATTGTTGCAAAATTCTAAATAATATTACCTCAAAATTTCAGCAAAGGATTCAACCAAATGCGTCTTGTTCAGTTTTTACGCGAGAATGACCTTCCTCTCTTCTTTTAACTCAAACTCAGCTTTCCCTTTCCTAAATTTAACTTGCAGCCCCAATAAAGAAAATAGAATTAGAATAGAAACTTTTGATAGTAAAATTACTAAAAAATATTGAGTGGATTGTGAGAAATGTAATTATGAAGTTTGCCTATTTATAGAATTTCTTGCATGAGTACAAGTTGACATCTCATCCTTGCTTAAATCCACCTTTAACCTTCTTAAGGCACCTCCTGCTTACTTTACACCTTAAAATGCATGTTAACAAGGTTTTTACACCTCACAAAAACCTTACACCACTTGCCCTTGTCATGCCACTTAGCTGTCCAAAACGCATAACTAACTTCCAAGGTCATCTCGCCTAGTTCTTGCCCAGACTACATAACCCTACTTAGAAAAGTTATAACTTAAAATCCGTAACTCTTTTCACAAAACTTTATCCTACAAAGTATCTTTAAAATGCATTAGCTTTCTTCCCCCAAAATTACAGACTAAAACACCAAACTATGCATTCTGTAGCCTTCTGACAGTGCATCTTGCTTAGACTTACTCCTGAACTGACCTTCTAACCTTCTCTTATCAAAAACATCAACTTCTTCATATCCAAAATGCTTGGAAGCCTTCTTCAATAAACTAGACTCAATTTATGAACTTTTAAGACCAATTTAAGTGAAAATTTCCAAGTGGGTTATGAGAAACTTCTTTCTAAAGTTAGCTAAAACGCCCAATCTCTACGATCCTCCTTTCTTGCCAGCCTTAAATGCTCAAAAAGTTTCTAACCTTCAAAACTATTTCGCTAAGCCAACCAAAACGCCTAAAGTACTATTCTTTGATACTTAAACCAAAAATTTTCCTTCTTCTAAACCTCTTAAACTCTTTGAAAAATCTACACTACCTAAAGTTTGGGTCTTACACCAAGCTCGTCCTCGCCTAGCATGCATAACACTAACCTACTGTCCATAACTTCAATTTTCGTCTAGAATACATGACCTGAGTTTGAAAAATCATAACATAAAGTCCATAATTCTTTTGACAAACCTTCTTTCTACAAAGTTGCTACAAAATGACGAAAATTTCTTACCTTAAAATTTCAGCTTTAGATTTCAATGAAAGAATTCTACAGCCCTCTGGAAATCCACCTTGCATAGATTCATCCAAAAACTTACCTTCCTCATTTTCTTCAATTCTAACTCATCTCTCCCTTACTAAAAAATGTCCAACACCCTAATATGGAAACTAGACTCAAAATGTGATCTTTTGGGAGTAATTTTAACCAAAACGTATCAGTAAAATTGGAGAATTTCTCAACTAAAATGACCTATTTATGGCAAACCCTACATGAATCTTTATGGACACCTCAACCAGCCAAAATCTAAGTTAAGCATGCAAGGACACCTGTAAAGCACTTCACTAACTCTATTTCTTCATCAAATTACCAAACGAAAACACTGAATGTCCCTTGACAAGTCCAAAATGCCTAGTGACATTGCCTTGCTAACCTCAAAGCTCTTCTCGCATACCATGCTAACCTTTTGTCCTTGTCGCCTAACCTTTCAAACGCGCACAAAAATTCTTAATGACATCCTTTCTCGCCCAAGAGACTTCTTTGAAGGTTCTTCATGTCTAAACACAAGCCAAATATCTACCAAACGCCTAATGCTCTAGCCTTGATTTCCTGCTCTAAAATGCCTACTAACCTTTTTAACGGTTATCCTACCTTTTCGCTGCCCAAACAACTCCAATATAACCTATAAATGCCTTGATATGCCCTAAACGCCCAATGACACTAATTTAGAGGTTATTTCCATTTCTTTGGTGGCCCATACCAATCCAAGATAACCTCTAAACACAAAACACCTAGTACCTCTCTGTTTGATACTTAACCAAAACACCAAGGGTTGTTATATTTTTTAAAAACAAGAAGAAAACATAAAGAAAAGAGATGAAGTAAGGTAAGCGTCCATCCCTCACATTTACTCTAATGTTTTATCAATTATGTTTTTTCAAAACAATTCAAGTTTTTCGACGATATCTCGATATCTCTTCGAAGTTTGACATTTTAAGTTGCAACAATTATAACAATACGGTTGCAATAAATTCCATTGAACAATTACTTATACCATTTAGAAGTGTCACAATAAATAATACAAAACATATCTATTTAGTAATATATCGTTTTAAAAAATTCTATATCATATATATCACTTAGTAGTTGCAACATTTTCTTTTATGTGTTAAGTATATTTTAATTTATACTTTGTAACTTTATTTTTCTAATAAAAAATTAATATTATATTAATTAAAGTAAAATTTTGACTTTACCATTTTAGTTTGGGGCATTTTTTAAAATAGCAAAATAAATTAAAATATTTACAAGTTATAACAAAATTTTTGAATTCTATCAATGATAGACTTCTATCACTATGACATATCAATGCCTATCAGTGATAGAATTTGTTATAGGATGTAAATCTTAAGTAAAATTTGTCATTTTTTAAAATTCCCCTTTTAGTTTTAAAATAGTATTTATCTTCAAATTTTAAATTTCCCATATATATATTTTAACAAAATACATAAATTTGAATTTTTCATACATGGATTTTAACAAATAGGTAAATGGTAAATGCTCCCTCCCTACTCCTTATTTTTAGACCTATATTTTAGTGCAACTCCATATTTTTAGATCTAGAATTTTGTCTCCTATTATCCTCTTCGTGGGTAGTGGGTTTTATTTTCTCCCTTCCGACCACTTTTCATTCATTTGATTTCTCTCAACACTAAAATATTTTCAACTACGAGTTCTTGATACTTTCATATAGTTTTAGAGAATTCTTGTTTACAATTTTCTATTGTTTATTTTATTTTCTTAATTAAATTTATGTTTCTTAATGATCGTGATTTTCATTCTTAGTTTATATATATATATATAGGAAAATGCATTAGATAACAAAAAATTTTGGAAAAAAACAGTTCATAACACCTATTTTTTGTATATTGCAAATTTGACAAATATGATGGTAATCTGACAGTAATCTACTTTTAAATTTGTTATTTTTGCAGTTTTGAAAATGTAAGTGACATGAGCTCTATTATCATAAATTTTTTTGCTATTTTTGCAAACTCCCATATATATATATATATATATACATATATATATTATTAGAGTTTCTAATCTCCTTTATTATTGTTGATACGATATATTTAGGTTGTGATGATCTACAACTAAAATTTACTTTCTTCTTTGATCTCCACCAACTGACCTCGTTCCTACAATTTTTTTTATTCTTGTGTCCTTTGTTTTCAAACAATATTTTTTACTGGAATTTTGTATTTGAATATTGGATACTTGAATATTTTAATTTTTATTTATTATGGATTTTTACCACTTCTTTTCAGAAAACTATTTTCAAAAAGGACTCGAGACCAAGTAATTGAACTTTAGTATTATGCTACAATCCTTTTATCTTCATTTTCCCTTTTTTCTTGATAATATTATATAAAGTATAAGATACTGTTATTATACATAACATTGCACCTTTTCTTTTTTAGTTTGAGAGGTAAATTGAGACTTGCTACTATCACACTTATGTATAATCTTTCCTCCTCAATGAAATTGGCTATCAAATTTAACTAAAGTGATATTGTTAGTTTTTATATTTGTAATGTAACAATAGCATTTTGTTTTATTCATTTTTTAAATATAAATTTAACTAAAAAACAACTATCAAGATATATGACGTCAAGTTCGAATAAGTTACTTGAACCAGTTGTTTCAAACCTGAAGATTTGTTTATGTTTAAGTAATTTTGATTATACAAGTCATTTTCATTTTCTTAATGATGTTGGAAAGATTTTGTACCAAGTTGTTGATACATTTTGATTTGTTAAATGATATAATATTTGTGATTGTTGATAGTTTGCAGAAGTTGTTTGAAGTTCTTTTATAGTTGTATGTATGTGGATTTTGCATATTTTAATGTTTCTGTAATTTCAGGTTTGGTTGCATGTCACATACATGAGAATGGCCCATTTTTTTAAAAAATTATTATAGTTGACGGCTAAAAAATGTCAACAAAAAAGTTGAGTTAATAGTAAAACACCATTAATATAAGTATCACACCCTGTCTCGGACACCTACTTGCTCGTCCGGAGACGTGATGTGAAGTTAACCAAAGTCGTTCGCTTTCGAAATAACCTCAACTGACACATAACTTGAAAACATGAAACAATTAACAGCAAAAGTCTTTTAACTTCAAATATTTAAAACCGTAGTGTGACCCATTTGAAATCTTTTATAAAATATAAGATGGATAATAAACCAAACATGAATAAATAAGTGTTTGAACAGTCACATGACTATTTTGAAACAAACACTGTCTTTTGTATAAAGAAAAATTATGTTGGCCTGGCAACAGTATGTTCAACATGTGGAGATCCACAATCTGTACCTAGAAAGTGGAAAAACATTTTTGAAAGGGTAAGTTAAAAAACTTAGTGAGAAACGATTTTATAAAATAAGTTTTCGTAAATATTTTAGTATAAAACTTAGTGGACCCTATAACTAATGTCTAGAAACAATTCCCTGTGTTCGACCCTGGATCACCCAAGCAAACCTATTGTCTAGCTTGCACATGGGCTAACAATAGAAAAACTTGTAATCAATAAAGACTTAGTTATTACGCTATGAAGAGGGATATAGTGAGCATTTCACATGCCATGATCATGCCCATGACGTAACGCATAGATTTAATCATACAATACAGAAAGATATGGTGAGCATGTTAAGTGCAATGCAATCCCATTACACAATTGCAAAACTACTGAGTCTAAATCCTCGGTTAAATCAACCACCCACAACCACTAGTCTTTTCTTGAATTATCGACATCTATCACTTTTTGATGCCATAATTAGTTCAATATATAACAAGAGAGTTCTGTAAACTTTCTTTCGTACTCAGCCACCAACAATGAATTTTGTCTTAACCTTAGGAATTCATCCATTTTTGTTAAACAATAGACTTTGGGATAATATTTATCTTCAAATATTCCTCAAAATATTATCCAACTCATGGTATTAGTATCTCTTCTTCTGGCTTTGATTGAAACTCACCATCCTTCTGCTTTCTTTTGCAACAAGAAAGTTGCTAACTTGACTTTCTTCTCTTCATGACAGTCCATCAATTTAAAACACTTTTCTTGCAGACTCAACCATGCTTTCGCGTTAGCTGGATCTATGGATCTTTCAAAATCATAGCACCTAAAGATTTTAATCTTTCGATGCTATGTTTCTTACCAGTTCTAATTTACATAGTTTTCATTGATTCCATGAATCTTTGGAACATATGCCGGTAGCTTTGATCATCTATTTTTTCATGCCTCATACTTGGACTCACTTTCTAAAGTTGGATCCTCTTTCATGGTTGTTGTTCGGACTTTTGTTTTTCCCTTTTTGGTATGATGAGACATCCTTATCTTTTTGCAAACATTTATATCCTTAAAATCCATATATAAATGTTTATAACTTATGCATAAAACTTTAAAACTTTCAATCTTAGTTTAACTAATAAATAAACAAAAGTAATTACCTACAACATACTTTTTACCTATTGACTTCATAAGCTTTCTTTATATACATAAACACATATAATATACATAAAACATACATTTTTTACATCTCTTTTCTTTTCTTTACAATTAGTACATTCTTCTTTCTTTTCAACAAACTTAGTAGAGCCTATCTTTACCCTTGATTGATGCTACTACTTGACGTTTAATGGATGGAGTTGCAGAGACTACCGCCATCTCTACTTGTTTATCCAGGCTATATGCTAAACAATTTTTCATATGTTGTTCTTTTTGCAAAAAGAAGTAACATTCAATGTCATCATTAACACACGTTCCTCTGCAGAACTTCTTGCACTTATAACATTGTTTCTTTCTTTCCAGTTTTGAAGGCACCTCTTTTTCTTCAAAACACAATCCTATTGATTCTCGTTTACTTTCTTCCTCCATTTTTCTCAATCTCACCTTCCATAGTGTTTGAAAAAACATTCCCTTCCAAACGCATTTTGGAACACATCCCAATTTTGCTTAACTTCTTCAACCAAATTTTCCTTTAGTGCAAAGCACCACTCTTTGGCATCATCTATGAGCATAGATTCTGCTAATGTTAACTTAATATCCTCATCACATCCTATTATTTCCATGCATTCTCATACCCTATGCATTCATTCTTTTGCCTCAGTAAGATATATCGATCCACAATACTTTTCTACGTCATATAGTTCTAGATGTTCTCTAACATTATGGTTTTTCATAGATCTGTGAGTAATAGACATTTTCTTGTTTTAATGGTTGAAATAACAATAAAGAATATTTATATGGATTTTTGGCAATATTGTATCTCGGTTGCTTACATACTTTGCCTGCCAACCAATTTTATTGGAGACAAAATTTCATTTGTAAATCACTTTTCTGTTTTTCTATAAAATAACTTTTTCAAACTTTTTTCCATTTCAAAGATTGACTTTTTTTTCCTTCAAAACCTTTTTCTCTAATACCAAGCTGGTATCAGGTTATTTAAAACAAACTTTAGATCTTTAATTCTCAAAGATTTAAAGACTTGCTTTGATACCAAGTTGTCACACCTCACCGCAGGCACTTGCTTGCTTGTCCCAAGACGTGGCGTGAATTCAACCAAAGTCGTTCACCTCCAAAACCAACCTCAACTGACACATGCTTGAAAACATGAAAAAATTAACAACGGAAGTCTTTTAACTTGAAATACTTGAAGTTGTAGTGTAACTCACTTGAAATCTTTTATAAAATATAAGATGGATAATAAACCAAACATGAATAAATAGGTGTTTGAACAATCACATGACTACTTTAAAACAAACATTGTTTTTGTATAAAGAAAAACTACATTGGCTTGGTAGCAATATGTTCAGCACGTAGAGATCCACAATCTGTACCAGTAAGTGGGAAAACATTTTTAAAAGGGTAAGTGGAAAGACTTACTGTGCAACAATTTTATAAAACAGGTTTTCATAAAAAATTTAGTATAAAACTGAAGCTTAAATACATTTTTCAGTAAATAATCATATCATGAAACTTTGAACATTTGCATAGCTTTTCGAAGATTGTCCTCCATAGCCACAGACAGTATTTACCCCTTCGTCCGAATATGGAATAGTCGATGGGTAGATAACCCTCCTCCTTTACGACATAATAATATACCCTTCCTGATGGCCCATAGTTAAAAATAGGTTCATCAACCGTACCATCAGCATAGAATTAACCACATGTATACAATAAGTCTCATGGAATATCCAGGCATGGCACAAAAACATTTGAAAACATAAAACATTTTCTTAAAGGTATTTGAAATATTTTCTTGAATCATCAAATCATAACATAGCTTGGAAATATCATTTTTGTAAACATTTATCAATAACATGGCTTGTACAAGAACTTGAGATCATGTTTAGCAAATCATTTTTCTTGTAAATCCTAAAATCATGTTCAATGAATACATTGGAAATCCTAGTGTGACTCATAAGCTATTGCTTGTAAACTTGAAATCATGTAAAAATATCATTTAGAAATCATGGTATTACTCACAATACTTGAATAGCTTTAACCACGGGAATTCCTTCCAATTCTCCTTATTTTAAAAAGTTCAAATTTATTCCTTATTTAGCCCCTTGAACATGAAAATATCCAAAAGATCCTTAAAAATTTCCAAAAATATCAAAACAGTCCAACACAACTTGAAAACAGCCCATCGGAGCCTAAAGACATGGTGTAGGGGGTTGGTTGCCCATGCATGGCCTGGAGGCCTTGGGCATAATAACCTCACAGTGGGGCACGTGCGTTGCGTGCTAACCTCGCAAGCGGTTGTCGTACCCATGCTTGCCACTGATAACGTGCAAAAATGATCGTTATTATAGCAATTTTTATTGTAATAATAAGGTAAAAATGCATAAGAAGATGATCAGAACGCATGATTCATGTTGTAAATTCATAAATATTTACAAATGCAGCTTACATAAGTGTCATATCTGTTTTACGCGATTACCATGTTTAAATGCAAGATAAATGGGAAAAGAAGAAAGGAGCAAGTCACAGAGAACATCTCGCACAGAGGCTATGCGATGGACCTAGCTTGGCGATTAACAACCCCAAACAAGGATCCACGACATCACGCGAGGAAAGCTCACTAGAAGACAAGGATGGTAGTTGGAATGAAATGACTTCACAAGGCCAAATGTTAGCACTAACACACTCAGAGAAATAGAAGTTTTTCATCGAAAAGCAGCGTATACAAGCACTTCATCTTCACCAAGAGAAGGAGGTCCGAATAGGCCAAAAAGACCCAAAGAGGCCAAATGAGGTTGGAATGGACCATAAGCAGAGAGTTCAAGCACGAGAAGGCATATATTTTACATTGGCCAAAGGCATATATTCTTTATACATATATTGCATGTTTATACCTTTTCAATCCATCGTCTCTTGACTTCTTACCTGTCAATGTGTTATTATTAGTTTAAGTTGTGATAGATTGTTGATAAAAAGTCTAGCTTATAAACCTTGTTGCATTAGTTGAGCTATATTCATCACATGGCCAGTGTCAATCGCCAACTACCCGATAGGGTTAGTAGCAAGGATAGGGCTAATGCACGTAAGGAGGAGTTTGGCAACAAACTTCACCTTAGCAAGGTAACTTCCAACATTTGTATCCCCAAAGGTGAACAAGTGCGAACATTAGGCACCGAGTGGTTGTCGTCCTTAAACAAGAAGTCTTATAAGTATTATAAGTCAAGTCAAAAAGATATAGTTCGTGTAATAAAGAAAAAGCATGCCCATCTCACCCACACATGCATGACTCACGGCCACTACCCAGTCACTATTTAATCTTAAGTAATAGCACTCACATTTGCATGGTTAGGTTGGGCGAGAAGTATATCTTTCCCTTTCGTTTTAAGAACGCGTGTTGCTAATTGATTAAGCTTATCTCCTAACTCAAAATGGGATTCTTTCATGCTTTCTATGTCAGGTTTAAAACTACTTGAAACAGTTTGTTCACTGAACTTAACTAAATTTTTCTCAAAATCAGTTTTAAAACTATTTGAGCTAAGAGCTAACTTGGAGACTATCTCTTCTAGATATGTACCTCGTGATGATGATGAGGAAGAAGAAGTGTTGTTAGGTTTTGGTTCTTAAGGGTCCCACCTAAGATTTGGATCGTCCCTCTATCTAGAGTTGTAGTTGTTACTCTGTGAAGCATTTCTTATGTAACCTCCTATGGCATTTACCTCTTTAATCTTTGGGCATTGGGCATTATGGTGGCCTAGCAAGCCACATACTCCACAAGAGACAACTTTAGGAACCTCCCTCTTCACAAAAGAAGCAAAAAGTTTAGTTAATAAATTCATTTGTTCTTTAACAAAATTATCACATGATGAAGAAGAATTTGAATCAAGTGTTCTACTAGAAAAAATTTAAGAATTCTCGACCATTCTAGAAACTAACTTCCATGCTTCGGAGGGTGTTTTATCAATCAAGGCCCCTCTCGAAGAGGCATCAATTGAGTCCCTATCCAATGACAACAATCCCGAGTAAAAATATTGTACAATGTCCCTTTCGGTCAATTGATTATATAGCAACCTAGCACAAAATTCATTATAACTCTCCTAATATTCAAATAATGTTTCATTATGAGATTGCCTAGAACCATAGATTTCTTTTAAAACCAATTGAGCTCTAATAATTGGGAAAATGTTTCTAAGAACCTTTTCTTAAGTTGTTCCCAAGTAGTTATGGTTTGGGGCTCTAGGTTTACAAGCCATCTTTTGGCAGCATCAGCAAGGAAAAAGGAAAATTCCCTAAGGTTCAATTGTTCCTCAGTTATCCCATAAGGTCTAAGGAGATCACATGCCCAAGAAAACTCTCTAAGATGCTTATGTCCTCCTCATTGGATCCTCTAAAGATTGATAAATTTGAGATCAAATCCGATCTAAGGTGAAAGTTGGTTGTGGTAGGTGGGATTACTATACCTCTAGGCCTTTGATAGACATCAAGCTCATAGAGAGTTCTCTAAGGATTTTCTCAAGTGTCTCCTTTCCCATCCTATTATGTATAGGACTCTCTAGGTTTTGTTCTAAAGGTCTCTCTAAAGATGGTTCAAAAGTATAGATGTGAGATTCTAATTGAAAAGAACTAACTTGTTTTTTCTTTTCTTTCCTTAATATTCTTTCATGCAAGGTTATGTCTTCAACAATATGTATATTAGAGACAAAAGAAGACCTAATCATGCATTACCAAACAAGAAAATGAAAGAAATAACATGTTATATATATATATATATATATATATATATATATATATATATTAATCAAAGAAAAGCTACTAATGTAATATGCTTCCTAAAATTTCCTAACAAAAAGGTAAGCAAAAATTTCAAGATAGTAACTATGTCGTATCATTCCCCGGCAAAAATTTCCTAACACCATTTTTGTCTAGAGAAAATGATACATGTTAAAGTATGTATCAGTAAGGTCGTTTAGCACTAATATGTTTTAAAATGAAATTTAGCTTGCTAAGGGTAGGTTGCACTTACCAAAATTTTCCTCGACAAAAAGTATTTTAAAATTTACCCTTACTGCTCAGTGGTAAGTAGGGGTGTCGAATCCAGGAGAATGGTAGCAAAGTAAATTTCTTGAAATCAAGCTTCCAAGAAATGATATTAGTAGCAAAAAAAAAAAGCATTGAAGAAAGTGTGGAGAAAATCAAGTTGAACCAAGAATTAAGGGTGATTTAAATGTAAAATCAATTCACAAAAAAAAAAAGTAGAAATTATACTCTATGAGAAAAATGAGGGAAAAGACAATGGTCATTATTCAATTTTTATCATTGAATTAAAAGGAATATGAAATGATTTTTTCTCTAAAAGGTGACTCTTGATCAATGTTCTCGCAAGATCAACTTGCTTGATTCTTGTAATAACTCTAATCAAGATTCAAGAAAAGAGATAATCACCACAAGCATTTATTGTATATTCTTGCAATAACAACTAGTACCCAATTCTTGCTCCTTAAAGAAGATCAAAGTATCTTTCATACTTTTTTGGAAACAAATGTGCAACAATGAATTAATTGGCTTTAATTATGCACATAAAATTGATGTAATTAAATTCACAAATTGCCAAGAAGAAGGGTGATTCATCTAGCATTAATCAATTTCAAGATTGACATGTTTGATTGCAATCAAGAATTAAATTGGATTTTTGTGTAGACAAAGGTAAACAAATCAATCTTGCATTAATTTTCCAAAGTCAAAGTATCTTGCACAAATTGGTGAATCAAGAACAATTTCAAGAATTAAATTGTCAAGAATGCTTGTAATTGAAAGAAGCAAATGTTCTTGATACAAGGAAATTAAGGATTCAACAAAAATTACAAGAAATTCAAAGATTCAATCATATCTAATAAGGAAAAACAAAAGGAAAATTCTCAAAGAATTTGAAAAGACCAATACCTCTTACCTCATTATGATTAGCCCTCCATAAGAAAGAAGTTTCTGGAAATTATTTGAGGGAATGAAAAAATTAGGCATAATGAAGAAGAAGATTTCTTGAAAATTGACAAAGTTTTGAGAAAATTTGGGATTAATTTGTGAATTGATAATGAAATTTGGAGTTTATATAAAAAAGATGGGAAATAATCATCAAGGAGATTCGAAACCACAATCTCAAGGCCATCCGCGCACTCCAATTGACGAAAATTGGGCAACTTTTCGAAAAGTTGCAATTTATTTATGAAAATGCCATTGAGAAAATAAAAAAAATGAAATTACGGCAAGTGAGGTTCGAACTCGAGTGGCTAAGGACACGCGACGCAACCAGAAGCTTACATGTGGTAGCTTGTGAATGGCGACGTGCGTGCAAACGAGATTAACGTAAATCCAAATTTTATTCTTGCGTTTGGTAAGGATTGAACACACGATGTGTAGATGAAGCACGTGCAAGGAGCAAAACAACATCGTTTTGACGTTTCAAAATTCAAAAAATAAATGTGCAGCGTTTGGGGTTCAAACCAAAGATGTCTGGGTGGCTTGCCCGTGCGAGATGATGACGCATCAAGGGTTATTTACTAAAATGCCCCTGACGTTCAAATTGTCTACTCTCCTTCGTTTGAATTTCATTTTAAATTTTTTTCGTTGTGTTGAGTTTGTAACGAAGTCTCATTTCATATCATACAAAAAAATATATCAAAATAATGAATATCTATATATGTACTATTGAGAATAGAGTTGTTATTAAGAGGTCAATAATGACCCCAACACATAAATATATCACCTGCAGAAGTGGCGTGGAGCGGGAAATGCATCTTTAATAGTGAAAGAGTTCTTCAAAATGAAACATTCTTTTACATGCAATTTAATTGAAAGAGCTTTTGGTCTGTTAAAGAGTCGATGGACAATTCTCGAGAAAAGTTGTATTATCCCGTACAAGTCCAATGTCCCATGATACTAACATGTTGTCTACTACACAACCTCATAAATAGAGAGATGATGAACGTTGATATACCTGACGACATAGATGAGGGTGATTCAACCTACTCAACAACTGCAGGTGACGATATACACTACATAGAGACCTCGAACGAATAGAGTCAATGGAGGGACGAGCTTGTAGAAGAATGTTCAGTTATTGAGGTTGCATAATCAATAGCATGGCTAGTGTAGCAGTAGTTCAGTTTTATGTTTAATTTGATTGTTAATGATACCCCATTTACTTGTTTTTTCATACGGTTCGAATTTCTTTTAGCGAATGTATTTGTTTAGCTACAAAATGAATGACACATTGGCAGTTCCCTAGAACAACAATGTATTATGTTTGTATGTGGTTTTTTCGTAGAAAAATTCAGGTGACTGATATGTTTGCACTCATTTTCTTGTATGGCAAGTTCTTCAAGGGCGCCTAAGCACTTATGGACAAAAGAGGAGGAAGTCACTCTCATCGAGTGCCTAGTGGAGTTGGTGAATGTCTATGGCTGAAGGTCCAACAACAAGTCAAGGAATAGACATGTTGTCTGGCGACATAATGAGCACACGATCCAGGTGCACAAGTGACAGTAGAAATGCTTCTAGCGTGTCAAAGAGAAAGCGAGGAGGCTAGCTAGTAGAAACTGTGGACATCATTTGCAATGCCATGGAGTACGCCAATGACCAGCTTAACCACATTGCAGAATGGCCAATCTTACAACAGCAAGATGCAAGCGAAACACGGCAAGAGATCGTTCGACAATTACAGGCTATCGTCAAACTAACTAGAATTGACAGGTGTCGCTATATCCGTATACTTATCCATAATGTCAACAACATGAAAGCATTCCTAAACGTACTACCCGATGAGCTTAAGTTTGACTTCTGCTTGGTCATTCTCCAAGAAAACCCTTGATTGTTTCTCCATTTCCTTTATTTGTCTTTTGTGTCTGTTGCTTCATCTGTGTTGTTTACTGTTTTTCTACTTTTCATATGTTGTAATTCTATTGTTATGTGAATGACAATTTCTAGTAATCCAGTTTTTCCATGAATGTCAACTTTGAGTTTATATTTGTCTGCTCTAATGGGTTTACGCATTACATGTGAACAGCACAAGAAAAGGGCACAACATAACAGTTTAAAAACCAAAATCATGAAATAAACGGGGTATGTACGAAAAATATTGGAAAACATACTTACAAAAAATAATATGATTTATTAAAATTATATATATTAATATTGTTTATTTTATATAATAAAAAAATTATCATAACATTAGTATTGTAATCCTTCCTCTAAACGCATATTATTATCACTACAAACATAATCATTTCCCTAAACACATACTATCATAACACTACATATCATAATCTTTCCCCCAAACATATACTATCATAACACTACATATCATAATCTTTCCCCCAAACATATACTATCATAACACTGCCAATAACAAACCTTCCCCCAAACATGTATTATAATAATACTAGTTTTATCATAACCCTAGGATTATCATAACACTAAACCCCCATAACTCTATCCTTCACACAAACGGCCCCTTAGTGCCATTGTATAATCATGTGTCACTTTCCCTTACATCCAACTCCTATGTCGTCTGTCTTGAAGATGTCAACCCTTAAAGAACATGTAACAGGTCTCATGTTTGTCAAATTACCAATAAATAGTGGTATTTTATGGGTTTTGAAGAAAAAATATTAGTTGAAATTCCAAAATAAGGGAAAATGGTGGAGAATTTCATAAAATTTCTAATTTCTAAAATTTCCTTATTTATTCATTTATTATTTATATATTTTATTTAGGGTTTTAAAAAAAATATAACAAATCGGCAAAATATTTTTACTACATAGAACAATTTTTTAAAACAAAAAAAATTCTATCGACCCACAGTGAGAAATATCAAAAATGTTTTAATTAACACGTGATTAATCGACCACACGCAAGCGTGTAATCCTTCTTCTAAAATATCATGATACACAATCCTGTAGGAAATGATACACGATCGTGTAGAAAATGATACACAATCATGTAATTAATTTTAACGATGAAAAACATGTTTCGTGTAATTTTTCTTCTAAACGGTCATGATATGCAATCATGTAGAAAATGATACATGATCGTGTAGTTCTTTTTAATGATAGAAAAAATGCTTCGTGTAATTCTTCTTCTAAACAATCATAGTACATGATCATGTAGGAAATGATAAACGATCATGTAGAAAATAATACACGATCGTGCAGTTCTTTTTTAGTGATGAGAAAAATGCTTTAAATCTAAATGATCGTGTTGACTAGGTAAGCGTTCATTTAGGTCATATCAAAGTGATATTTAAACGATCTTGATATTCTGAAAGAGGAGTTGTAACAAAGAAGAGAATATGAAGAAAGAAAGAAAAAGAAGATGAATAAAAGCATAGGAAAGAAAATCTTGAAGAGAAGCTGAAAAAATCTGAAAGAGAATATGAATAAATCGCAAAGAATAAGAAAGAAAAGTAATGAATCGTTCGTAGTATCAAGAACAAATCTAAAATTTATAAAAAAATTCTACCGACTTCATGAGCTTTTTGATTTTGTTACATTGACCCTAAATATTTTAGTGTTTTGTTATATTTATTTATTTTAATATTATATTTTCTCAATTTTTGTATTTAGTTGCGTTTTACTTTTACGACACAAAATCGTTTTTTTTTTTAATTTGATATTAAGAACTTTTGGTTTTGTAAGGAGTTATTTTAACGACTATTTTACCAATTATTTTCGTCAAAATTAAAAATTAAAAGGGAGAAAACATAATGAACATGTAATGACGTGACAAAGTGAGCATCTTGTTATCAGTATTATAAAATTCACAATAATTAA
>JBBPDI010000032.1:9194664-9205508 GCA_037974545.1 Cucumis variabilis | reverse complement strand
GCGTCTTTAAGCTTCAAGACCTCTTTCTTGACAACTTCTTTCAAGGTAGGATTGAGGCGTCTTTGTGGTTGAACTTTGTTTTTTGTGCCTTCCTCAAGATGGATATGGTGTGTGCAAAAGGATGGATCAATACCTTTCAAGTCTTCAAGACTCCAATCAATGACTTGCTTATGTCTTTTTAAGGTTTCAAACAAACTTGCTTCTTGTTCTTCTGTAAGCTCCTTTGATATTATGACATGATATGTATTCTTTTCTCCTAAGAACACATATTTGAGGTGACAAGGAAGAACCTTAAGTTCTATCCCATTTTCCTGAAAAGGTAAAGTAAATTAATTAGAATAGAATTTTCACATTCTGTATGCAAATAAATTTCACAAGGATCATTTGCTAAATCATTCTCTTTTTCAAAATTTTCTATGTGGATGCTTAAGTCATGTTCATTATCAATGCCTATGTTTTTCAAGGTTTGTTCACCATCATCCTTAATTTCTCTTCCTAGATCAAGTTCATTACTAGATGCAAAATTATTACCTAAAGCATATTGTTCATGTGTTGTAACATTATCAACTAAAGCATGCTCATCATTTATACTAGTAACAAAGTCAAGGAAGGTTGAAAGATCATCATCACTAGGTTTCTCCTTAGAAAATTCATTAACAACATATTCTCAAGTTGCTTGATCTATAAGCTCATTGAGTTTATTATGCTCTTCTGATGTCTCTAATGATTCTAAAGTATCAAGTGCGCATAATGAAACATGATCACTAGAGGATTTTACATCATCAAAAATATTGAAAGACATAACATCACCATCAAACTCAACACTAAGAAGACCTTTATCAACATTAATTATGGCTTTAGTGGTTTTCAAAAATGGTTTTCCTAAAAGTATGGTAGGAGACATTCATGTAAATTTATTGTTCATTTCAATTATGTAAAAGTTGGTAGGGAAAATTAGATTCCCTACCTTAACTAGGACATCTTCTAGAACCCTTAACGGCGAAATAAAAGACCTATCAACAAGTTGAATACAAATGCTAGTCCTTTCTAGTTCATTAAATCCTAAGTCTTTCAAAACACTAAGTGACATGACATTAATGAAGGCACCTAAATCAAGCATGACACTAGATATGTCTCTATTTCCTATTGTGCATGAAAGTGAAAACATACCCAGATCAACACATTTTTTCAGAAATTCTTCTTTATGAGTGAAGAGACATTTTTACTAATCATTACTTTTTCTTGGCTTCTACTTCTCCTCTTGTGAGTGCATAACTCCTTAAAAAATTTTGCGTACCTTGGTATGCTTTTGATTGCCGTCAAGAGGGGTAGATTCACTTCTACCTTTTTGAAAACTTCAAGGAGTTCTTCATCATTCTTGTGTTCTTTCCTTGGTTGAGATATCGTAGAAGGAAAAGGAGGTAGAGGATTATCAATATGGTTATTTGAATCATTGTTAAAAGAAGAAGCATTAGAAAGAGAAGGGTTAGTATGTACCTTGTCTTCTTTTTTGATATTTGAATCACTTCTCTCCAAGTTAGGATTATTATAAGGTAAAGGAACAACATCATTTTCATTTAAAATCTTACCACTTCTTAAGGTGATGGCACTTACATTAGCATGGTTTGGTTGGACGAGGAATTTTTCCTTTCCCTTCCGTTTTAAGAAATTGAATTGCTAATTGGTCTACCTTATTTCCTAATTTTGAGATAGATGCTTTCATGTTTTCCATATCATTTTTAATGACTCTAGTTGAACTAACAGTATATTCACTCAACTTAGCTAGATTCTTTTCAAAATCATTTTTAAAGCTATTCGAGCTAAAAGCTAACTTGAAAATTATTTCTTCTAAGTACATACCTTTTGATGGTGATGATGAAGAAGGAGCGTTATTATGTTTGAATTCTTATGGGCCCTATCTAAGACTTGGATCTTCTCTCCATCTAGAGTTGTAAGCATTACTTTGTGAATCGTTCCTTCTATATCTTCCTAAGGCACTTACCTCTTTTATCTCAGGACATTGGTTATTATGGTGGCCAAGCAAGCTATATACTCCACATGAAACTACTTTAGGGACCTCCCCTTTCACAAAAGAAGTAAACATTTTAGTAAGTAGATTCACTTGCTCTTTAACAGAGTTATCACAAGACCAAGAAGAGTTCATATCAAGTGTTCTGCTACTAGTAAAGTTTTGAGAATTTTCAGCCATTCTAGAGACTAACCTCCTAGCTTCGAAGCGAGTTTTATCAATCAAGGCTCCACCTGAAGCGACATCTATGGAGTTCTTAACCGATGGCAACAACCTCAAATAGAAATATTACACAATGTCTCTCTCGGTTAATTGGTTATAAGGCAACCTGGCACAAAGTTTATTATACCTCTCCCAATATTCAAACAAAGTTCCATTATTAAATTGCCTAGCACCATAGATTTCTTTTAAGATCGTTTGAGCTCTAGTGATTGGGAAGAATTTTTCTAAGAAGCTTTTCTTAAGTTGTTCCCAAGTGGTGATGGTTTGATGCTCTAGGTTTATAAGCTATCTTTTGGCACTATCAGCAAGGGAAATGCCCTAAGGTTCAATTGTTCCTTGGTTACCCCATGAGGTCTAAAGAGATCACATGTCCAAGAAAAATCCCTAAGGTGTTTATGTGGATCTTCTCCATTGATCCTTTAAAGATAAGTTTGAAATCAAATCTGACCTAAGGTGAAAATTGGTTATTGTAGGTGGAACCACTATCCTTATTGACCTTTTATGGATATCAGGCTCATATAATTCCCTAAGTGTTTTTTCGAGTGTCTCTTCTCCTATTAGATTATTTAAATTGTTCTGTAAGGAAGGCTCTAATGGTTCTTCAAGGGATGATTCAAATGTGAAAATGTGAGGTTCTAAGGATCAACTTACTAATATTTTCTTTTCTTTACTTAGTCTTCTTTCATGCAAGGTTATGTCTTCTTCATATTCTAATCTAGATGCATTGGACAACCCAGTCATGCATTAGAGAAAGCAAAGAAAAAGAAAATATCATGCAATTTTTTTTGTTATAACAAAGAAAGATTAAAAATCTAATATGCTTTTCTAAAATAAAAAAAATTGCAAGCAAAGATTTAAGAAATACTATGTTGTGCCACCCCTTGAAAATGACGCTATTTTTTGACACGATCGGAATCGATATGAAAAAAGTAAAAAAAAATATGCAAAATATATAGACAAGGTCGTTATCAATGCATTTATGTTCAAAAATTAAAGTGGTTGCGAAGGATACTTACCTAAACCGCCTTGACAATAAATTATTTGTAGTTTACCCTTGACTTATACCGTAGATAGGTGTAAGCACGGGTGTCGAATCCAAAAGAGTATAGGATAGATGTTTTCTTGAATGTAATGCTTGAAAAGAATGAGATTAGTAACAAAAAGAAAAGAAAAGCATTGAAAACAATTTGAGGGAAATCATGAGGAAGAATGAGAATGAGAATTTAGTTTGTGATACAATTCACAAAAAGAGATATTAAAGATTGAATTCCAAGAAGAGAAGTGAGGAATGGGATGGGGCATTGATCTAATCTTATCATTGAATCAAAGAAAGTAAAAAAAGTTGAATCATGCTTAATTAAGAGATGATTTTTTATTCGAGATTTCTCTCAAGATCAAATTGCTTGATCATGGAGGAATTTTGAATCAAAATTCAAGAAAAGAGATGAATTTCATGGGAGATTAGGTTAATTCTTGCAATCTTAACTAAACCCCTAATTGTTCTTTAAGGAAGATTACAAGATCATTCATAATATTGCAACCAAGGAATTAAATGGGAATTAATTTGTGCACTAAAAAAGAATGAATTTAATTTCCAAGAATTGACTCAAGAACAATTGAAATTCATAAGGCATAAATCAATTTCAAGAATTGGAGAGATACAATCAAGAATCAAGAGAATTTTTGTGTAGAAACAAGTAATTCAATTAATCTTGCACTAATTGATATACTCAAGGTAAATTGATTACAAAGATTGAATCAAAAAATCAAAGATCAAGAATCAAAATTACAAGAATTAATGAAATTGAATCAAAGATATAATTTTTGATACAAATCATTGATGATTTCAACAAAAATTTCATCAAGATCAAAGATTAATAAAAAACTAATTACAATAAAAAAAATCGAAGGAATGAAATTTTCAAATATTAGAATCACCTAAGTTCAAATTAGCTCAAAAAATTAGCCTTGCATCTTCAATACTTTTGAAAAATTTGTTGAAGATCCAAAAATTACAGAATGAGGGTAAAGAATTTGGAATTTGGGAGAAATTGAGAGTGATTTTTTTAGGCAATAGTGAATTGAATGAGTATTTAGAGATTATTTGGGGTATTTATAGAAAAAATTAGAGAATTATAGCAAATAAGCCTAAAATTACACTATCAAGGCCCATTCCCACTTAAAAATCATGAAGAAATGAAGAAATTTTGAAAAATTGGTAAATAATTATGGAAATGCCATGGAAAAGTTGAAGAAAAAAAAATACGTTTGTTGGGATTCGAACACAGGTGGCTGAAGGACGTCGTTTGTTGTGTGGAGAGAGGATGAAATGGGAAGACACGGATTGAAGGTTCAAATGGGATTGGTTAATTTGTGCATGAGAGAAGATTTGAACGAGTAATCTAAGGGACGTGGCGCAGATAAGACAAAACGACGTCGTTTTTGCCTTAAGAAATCTGGATTAAAAATGCATCTTGTGAGGTTCGAACTCGTGACTTCAAGGCTGCGCGTGCGCGAGTGAGAGGCTGACAAGTGTCAATCTTCTTCAATATTTACCAAAATGTCCCTTATGTTTAATTTGCCCGTTCTTCTTTGTTTGAACTCTAAATTAGGTGATTTTCATATTGTTGGGTTTGTATTGAACTCTACTTTCATATTCTGCAGAAAAATATAAAAATAGTGAACATATACATGATAAGGATTGAGAATAGACTATATTTAAATGGGTCAATATTTGCCTCAACAAGGAGTGAAGCTCACAATTCCTACTTTTCATAGAACAATGGATCCAGAAGAATATTTGAAATATGAGAGCAAAATTGAGCATATTTTTTATTGCCATAATTTTAGTGAAGAAAGGAAAATGAAGCTTGTGTAGCTGAATTTGTGGATTATGCCAATGTTTGGTGGACATCATTTAAACTTGAATGGAGAAGGAACTATGAAGAGTCAATTGAAGCTTGGGACGAAATGAAAGCTCTAATGTCGAGGAGGTACATTCCTAAACATTACATTTGAGAACTCAACAAAAGCTTTACTCCTTACAACAAGGATCCAAAAGTGTGGATGACTATTATAAGGAAATGCAAACCCTTATGAATTGAACCAATATTGATAAAGATGAAGAGGACATAATGGCAAGGCTCCTTGGAGGAATGAGTCGAGAATTGGCCAACAAAGTGGATAGACGAACTACTTTGATATGAAAGAGTTGTTATGCCTTGCTGTCAAAATTGAAGGACAACTAGCTTGGGAGAAGATGCACTTCAAGAGGTATGTTGCTTCTAAATCTACTTCGTTTTCTACTATTACTTGACAAAAGAATTCAAATAGTGGAAAGGTGGATTTCAAACCTAAAGGAAAGGTTGAGTTTGGAATAAAAGATAAGGCTGGGAGCTCAAAGGGTAAAGAAGAATTTAGATGAATGCAATCTGAAAATTCTAGAATGTAGAATTTTATTCTGGTGTTTTCTTGTGATAGAATGCACGAAACTTTAGAACATTCAAATGAGAATTGATCTACCTTACTTGTAGAGTGTTTTGAAGGTAGAGGGTTAATGTGCCACACCCCCACCCCGAGCACCTACTTGCTCGACCCGTAACGTGACATGAAGCCAACTGATGTCATTATTTTTCTAAACATCATGAGTTAAACCTATCTATAACTTTTAACAACTTAAATAAATTAAAACTTGTGCAGCGAAAACTAAGAGAAACAACTTGAATAACTTCTTATACTATAAAAAGGCAGTTGAGGCTAAATGCTACCGATTACAAACTTTACTTATAGACCAAACAAAAATTATACAACAACACTTAACCTTATGAAAAAGCATGTACACGATAAGATTAAAACTGACCCTTGATAACTAAACTATCAACAACTTTGCACAGGGGTCTGAAAAAACGGTCAGTTCCTCGAATCACGACCTTTACATGGAAAGTAGAAAAATATTTTGAAATGGTGAGCTAAAAAGCCTAGTAAGTGATAGTTTTATAAAACATACTTATAAAAGAGGTACACTTTAAACATTTCGTAAACAAAACATACCATATAATTTTAGGAAGTCTCTTAGAAACTAAACACCTTTAATATTCAAATATTCATTCAACTCTGTATACTCTATATCCAGAAAAAACATAAACAAGATAGTAGAGCACATTCGACCTTCCTATTCAGTTAAACCTCGATCGAATAGCAACACACCTTTGGTCATACTATTCATAATAAACACAATCAAGATAGTAGAGCACCTTTGGTCATACTATTCCTACCTGAACTTGGTGGCAGCGGCTAAGTGGTTAGCATAGCCCTATACCATTGACTGTGTACATTGACCATCGAAAACTTGGTATATAGAGTACTGTGGTTTTCTCTTTAAAACCATTCTATTAAACTCATGCTTTTCATAAATCATTGCTTGCAAATCTTATTGATAAATACATGCTTAATAAGTACGTTTCTAAACACATGCTTTGGAATATTTTCTAAATAACATGCTTTAATATTTTCCATAAACATGGTGATAAATAGAAATAAATATTAACATAACTCTATAATTATCAAAGCATACTTAAATAATAGCTTGTAAACATATTTAGAATTCATTTTCTTACTTATAAATCATAAGTTGAAATACCTTTAGTAAATTCGTTTTTCACTCACAAATCATAGATCAAAGCCTTGGTCAATAAGCTTGGTTGATTTCTTCTTGTCTTGAAATAATGGGAAACAACTCCAATTAATTCCCTTTTATTCTAAAACATTAAACTTTACTTAAAATTTTCCAAATCATCAAAAACATCCCCAAGATAATCATTTGACCCGACTGACATGCAGGGATTAACGATGAGGCTTTCGTCACGCCCGTGTCTTGCACGTGCTATGCATCCAAAATAAACCTAAAATGCCTAAAAAATCCTCTCTGAATTCAAAACGCACGTCCAATTTGCCTAGTCTTACCTTGTCACTTTGCCAACCTCTAACCAATCCAGAAACTCGTAATTTGGCCAAAACCTTAACTTAAATTTAAAGCTATTAAACTAAAAATCCAAAACTCAAATGAAAATATTTTCTTCTACAATGTTATTGAAAAATTTCTTGATTTTACCTCAAAATTTTAGCTTCTGATGCCAATGAATGAACTCTAAAGCATTCTGGAAGCTTACTTTGTTCAGAATCACTTGTATTTTGGTATTTTTTGCTTTCTACAACTAAAACTCAGCCCTCACTTACTCACATTACACAAGCAACCCTGTCTTAAAAAATAGACTAAAAATGGAAACTTTTAAGAGTAAGTTCATTCAAAACGCACAAGTGGACTGTGAGAAAAATGAATCTGAATTAACCTAATTATAGGGTCCATTGCATGAATTTTACATTGACACCTCATCCTTGCTTAACACCACCTTTAACCTTGTTATGACACCTTTTACTTACTTTTACACTTCAAAATGCATGCTAACAAGGATTTGACACTTCACTAAATCCTTAAACTGGTTGCCTTAATCATGCCACATAGTTGTCTAAAATGCATAACTAGCTTCCAAGACCATCTCGCCTAATTTCTTGCCTATACTACATAACCCGACTTAGAAAAGCTATAAGTTAAAATTCATACCTCTTTTAATAAAACGTCCTTCTACAAAGTTGCTTTAAATGTTGAGTTAATTTTTTATCTCCAAATTTCAAAGCAAAACACCAAACTATGCATTTTGTAGCTTTTTGAGAGTGCAACTTACTTTGATTTACTTGTAAGCTGACCTTTTCGCCTTCTCTTATCCAAAACGCCCAACAGCCTTCATCAATAAACTAGACTAAATCTCTGAACTTTCAAGACTTTTGAGTGAAAATATCTTAGTGAGTTGTTAGAAACTCCTTTCTGAAGTTAGCTTAAACGCCTAACCTCTAAGACCCTTCTTTCTCGCCAACCTTAAACACTAAAAGACCATTTTTAACTTCTATACCATTTTTAACTTCTATAACTATTTCACCAATCCAACCTAAAACGCATAAAGTGCTATTCTTTGATACATAACCAAAATTGTCCCTTCTTTCTAAACTCTTAAACTTCCACAACATGACCTTTCTTTTCACCCATCACAACACACTTACCAAAAGACTTCTCAAGCCTACTTCCTTGTGTTAAATTTGCTTAAAACTAATTCTTTCAAGCTCTTTGGAAAATCCAATATACCTAAAGTTTAGGTCTTACAATTCTTTCCCCCTTTAAGAATTTCGTCCTCAAAATTTTAGATCTTGACTTGGAAACATTCTGCTTAGTTTTTAACAACATAACTAAAATAAAGAACTTACCAGTAACATCGCTCAGTGTCTCCTCTGCTTCTTATTGTCCTAAAGCATACATTCATCCCTATTGTTGTCATCCGCCTAGAACTTCTTTTTGGTTAACATCACTCGCTCCTTCTCCTGTGGTTACCACTTTTGATTTATTACCTGTTTGTGATTGATCTTAGGAATTTAGTTGCACATTAAACTTCACTTGAGAGCAATTCCTTCTAAGATGTCTGGGTTGCTTGCATTTATAACAAATATCTGCTCCAATTAGGCATTATCCCCAGTGGTACTTTCCACGATTAATGCAGAAAGGTTTCCTAGTGTGCTAGCTATGGATCTTTGTTCTAACTATAAAACTATAACTGATCATGCTGGTTGACAAAAATTTTTTTGTCTTGGTCTTGAATAAGCACTTCCTGTGCTTACTGTAGGGCGAGTCTTAAAATCATTCTTTTCTAATATTCCAAGAACAAAATATTTCTACTCTCGCCTTTATTGTTTCTTAGAAGATGTGTCTTGCTTTTGTTCCTCCTCAAGTTCATCCTCCTCTAGACTTTGCTCAACTCGTAAGGCTATACTAATCAATTCAGAAAAGTCTGCTCTTGCTGCTATTGCTGTTACTGGGGTACAAATCTCTTTACGCAATCCTTTTTCAAATTTCCTACACCTTTCTTCTTCAATTTCTATCATTGCATCGTTATACTTTGGTAATCCAATAAACATCTTTTCATAATCCGCTACTGACATTGAACCCTGAACCAACTTCCTAAATTTCTCTTGCTTCTTCTCATAGTAAGTTTTAGGACAATATTTTTCTTCAAAGATACTTCTAAATGTTTTCTAATCCATAATATTTGTATCACCTCATCTGGCTTAGATGCATTTCCACCGATCTTCAGCTTCTTTCTGTAGCAGAAATGAAGCCAACCTAACTTGTCTCTCTTAAAGGAAACTCATAACCCAAAATATTTTTCTATCAAACCCCACTTCATATACTGTTGCTTCTAAAGCTTTCAATCATTCTATTCCAAACTTCTTATTTGTATCTTTTGATGCAGATCCTAGTGTTTCAGTTATCATTTGGGTGAAACTCTCTAACATTCTTTCTTCTCTTTCTGTTATATCGGTGGGGCACTTGACTCCCCTTCCAACTGTTCTTATTTAAAGTCTCGTGTCCTTTCCTTTCCTTTCAATTTTTGTTTGTCAGCTCTTCCAACCATGACTCCTATAACAAATCAACTCATTAGATATTGTATGGTTAACTTCTAACTCAAATGCGTGAAACTTGACTCATACTCTATACTCTTTAGACTCAATTCTATTACTTAACCAAGGAAACAAACTCAACTGACATCTATTTGATATCAAACCACCTTATACTCAACTTAGACACTTATTTCTAAGTTCCCAAGGAATTAACTCTACTATGATACCAAGTTTGTCATACCCTGCTCCAAGCACCTACTTGCTTAACCTGTGGCGTGGCATGAAGCCAACTGATGTCATTATTTTTTTTGAACAACATCAGTTAACCTTATCTATAACTTTTAACAACTTAAATAAATTAAAGCTTATGTAGATGAAACTAAGAGAAACAACTTTTTATACTATAAACAGGTAGTCGAAGCTAAATGCCATTGATTACAAACTTTACTTACAAACCAAACAAAACTATACAACAACACTTAACCTTATGCAAAACCATGTACAGGATAAGATTAAAACTGACCGTTAATAATTAAACTATCAACAACTTCGCACAGCAGTCTGAAGACAACAATTAGGTCCTCGGATCACGCCCTCTACCTAGAAAGTGGAATATATTTTGAAAGGATGAGCTAAAAAGCCAGTGAGTGATGGTTTTATAAATAATAGTTTTAAAACAGATATACTTTAAAAATTTCGTAAATAAAACATAACATAGAATTTTAAGAAATCTCTTAGAAACTAAACACCTTTAACATTCAAATATTCATTCAACTTTGTATACTCTATATCCAGGAAAAACTTAAACAAGATAGTAGGGCACCTTCGATCATACTATGTAGTTAAATCTCGATCGAATAGCAGAGCCCCTTTGGTCATACTATTCATAATAAACTCGATCAAGAGAGTAGAGTACCTTTGGTCATACTATTCCTGTCTGAACTCGGTGGTAGCGGCTAAGTGGTCACCATAGCCCTATACCCCTGAATGTGCACATTGACCATCAAGAACTTGGTATATAGAGTACCATGGTTTTCTCTTTAAAACTATTCTATTAAACTCATGCTTTTCATAAATCATTGCTTGCAAA
>JBBPDI010000032.1:9161991-9185329 GCA_037974545.1 Cucumis variabilis | reverse complement strand
AAGAGACTATATAGACAAAAGGTAGCAATTACGTACCGTGCACGTTGGAAAAATGTTGAGGTTGAAATGAAAAAGGGCTCGTTAAAAGGATTAACAAAATGGCACTATTTTATTTTCAAAAATATCGTGCCTCAGAGGATTTAAATTCTTTCAATATAATGAACTGGATTCGGTTGTGGAAACATCAATATAGAGTATGCATGAAATGGAGGTACAACCGAAGTATGTGGATTCAAATGCATACAAAAAATCTTAGAAAATAAACAACCAACAAAGCATTTGCATAAGTAAGGAAGTGAAGACATATACTATGCCCTAAATAGAACACAAAAGAGGAAGCAAAGAAAGCAATTTCATAGGTCTGTATCAAACAAGGTTTATCATTGCATAAATTAATGAAGTGAAGGTACATACTATGCCCTAAACAGAACACAAAACAGAAAGCAAAAAAAACAAGTTCATAGGGCTGTCTGAAATTGCATAAATAAATGAAGTGAAGGCACATACTATGCCCTAAACAGAACACAAAACAAAAGGCAAAGAAATCAACTGCAGTCATACACATGATTCGTAACATGGATTTTAACTAAATGTAGAAGGATGACTGGAACTTTAAAAAGAAGAAAGCAAAAGTAACTTACAAACCAAAATAAGAAGCAACAGAAGAGGAAGCAGGACGGGAATAAGATACACAACACAAAAACAGAGCACAAGTAAAGAACAAATGAGGAGGTATATATAGATGGATTGGTGGTTGAATAATTATGAATTTATTGACCCCAAAACAGAATAAACAAAAAACAAAAAAAGAGAGAATCTCTGCAAATGACAGACAAGTACATAAAAGAAAGAAGATAGTCAAAACTTACCACAGTGAGAAAAAAAAAGGCTATGAATAGACAAATGCATAAGCCACCACAGAACGACAGGATTGGACAAATAGATTGCAGGGTTATGAATGGATGGGAGTTAATTGGAAGTAAATAGAACAGACTTCATAGGTAACCAAATACAGTAGCCATATTTATTGCAACTAAATTGGATCCGAACAATGGAAGCAACAAATGGCAAAAGGATTAAAACGGAACATTCAGGAAAACACGAATTACAACAAATGCCCAAAACAATTTTATGATGAATGGTAGGCAGAAAATTAAGTTCATTGAAAGAATTAGAACAATAGAACAATGTAATTTCTATTTCAGAAGCCCAAATATGCATATATATGGAAGGAAATTGAATGAAAACATAAGTAGTAAGAAAAAAATCACACAAGTATTCAGTAATCAAAGGCAGACAATACGAATATGATCCAATTTGCAATACGAGAAATTGTAGGGAGAATAAAAATAATTTGACTCAAACAATTTGAAAAAGATAACACAGTGGTTTGTAAGCAATTTGAATGAAAACAAAATTACTCACAAAAAAAAATCAGACATGTGTTTGCAAGCCTCATCATCGGCATTGAAGAAACTCGAGGTCCAACCGCTTACCTCCAACTATACCTTGCTCGAACACCCCAATGCACAAAAGGAATAGTGTAGCAAGTGTCTATTTCAATGGGCAAAGAAATCTGCTCGACAAATGGGAGTCCAAGCGGCAAGGGGAAGTGGATGGGGGGGACACCGAGTTCAATTGCATTTTCATCGAGACGTGGTGAACATGCAATCGTTTTAGTTTTGGAGGCAAAGTCTAAACTAAGCCGTTCAACAAAATCGAAACCCTAAACCCATTTGTTTCGAAGGCAACACAGTGAGAGAAGTCTCCAACGAAACTGTGCAGGACAAAGAATGGGAGAGAAAGAAATACTAGGGAAGAGAGGATTTGTTCCCACAAGAAAAGAATAACCAAAGAACAATAACAGAATTTTAGAAGATGAATTGGGAGGAAATAGGATTTATTTCTTCTCGGCCATTAAACCGAAAAGAAGTTGGTTGATAACGATTCAACATAATGATTTTGTATGGAAAGCGAGGAAGGATGAAACGGGTTACGGAAAGGTGAACTGAGTGTTGAATAAAGGTTAAAGACGAGTGGATAAAGATTGAAGACGGGTTAAGATGAAGAAGATCGTACGGCGATCGTGAAGGGTTGAGAGGTGTTACCCATTGAGTTAAGGGCAAAAATGGAAAATGGAAACCCTAAAACTAGGGTTTCCTTAAAACGGGCCCCAAACGTGGGTTAGAGTAGTAATAATCCAAGCCCACAGTGTTAGTCTGGGGCCCAAACACGCCCTTAGATTTTTTTGATCGTCGGTCTTTATGATGTTGTAATTGCAAGTCTATTTGAGCTTCTATCTTCTGAAATTTAAGAAAAGTTTGATCTTCCAAGTCTTCAATCTTCCAAGTCTTAATAGCTTTGTAGAAGTTTGAATCTTCAATTCTTCAAAGCTTCAGTACTTCGGAGCTTCAATTCTTCCTTCCACCAGAGATCCCGTTAAATGAGTGGCAAAGGTCTCTATTTATGGAGAAACTTCATGGGCTTTAGGTGGGTTTGGGCCTATTTATCTATTAGACTTGGGCTTGGGTCCATTTGCTTGTTGAGCTTGAGCTTAGACTTAGGCTCATTTCTTGACGGGCTTGGGCCCCATTGTTTGGCTCGATTTTTCATCATGGACTTGCATTGGGTTGGATATGAGAAAACTTGACTACCCAAAATTCAATCAAATTATAATCATCATAATTTTGCAGTGTGACGTGACCGAATTTAATTTGTCAAAATTTTTTGCTCAACAAATGTCCCCTTTTCAAGATTAGTGCACGTGTATGGGTGGGCGAGTCTCAAAAAAGATAAGTTGAAACAAAAAATACAAATGATTTGTTCTTGACTTTGGCTTCAGTTAATATGTCAAATTAATCACAGTATGCATTTGGATATAAGTGTGGTTAAAATGGTAGATGAAGTTTGGATTTAATTCACAATTTTTTAAAAAAAAAATCATTTGGAATATGGCCAAAAGATTGTTTTTGTTACCAACGAATTTAATGAGATAATTGAGACTTTAAAAAAATAGAATTGGAATATTGCCAATTCATCAAAATGTTAATTTAATTCAAACTTTTGATTGTTTTTTTAAATCCTCTAATTTGATTTTTTAGCAAAACTTATCTATTTAAACCGTCTTTAAAATTTGAAAACTTTGCCAATTTTTTTTTAATTCGAATTGAAATGAATTTATGATTTGGGATAAAGATTTTTTTTTTCAATAGAAGAAAAACAAAATGATTTGGATTTTTTTTCTTTAATTTTTTAACAATCCTAGATTTAATTAGGAAAAATAAAATTTAAAAGAATTTTAAAAAATTTAATTTATTTGTTATTTTATTTTTTTAATAAAGAAAAAATAAGAAACTAATCCCAACTACTAACACAATCTTAACAATTTTATTGAAAAATTGAATTTGTTGAGAAATTAGAGATTTGACACCTTTCTCTATAAATAAAGAAGCAAGTTGAGAACAAAAATCATTCTCTTATCACCTATACTTATGCATTGGGCTCCTCTAAAGTTTTTTCTTTTTGCTACTTCATATTTGGAAGAAAAGAATATGGCCAATGGTGGAACCGAAGTGCTTCCTTACTATTTGAGAGACATAGGATTGGAGTTGTTATGCTTATTTTTTTTCTTTTTTTTAAGTGGTCTTCAAACATGGAAATGATGAACTTCTTCTCTGTAGAAGGGTGGCAAATGAAGGAAAAGAAGATTTTTTAAAAAAAAATTCAAGTTCTTTTCTCTCTCTTTTCTTTTCATTTTTTTCTTCTAATTTTTCTTTTATTTCTTCTTTCGTTTATTTTTTTCTTTTCTGTTTTTCTTTTTTGTTTTTCTTTTCTTTTTCCTTTTTTGTTTTTCTTTTCTTTTTTCTTTTCGATTACTTTTTTTAAAAAAACTCTTGTTTTTTTTTATTTCCGCTTATTTTAATTGCTTTTCTCTTTTAACTCTTTTATGTTTTACTTTTTGTTTATTCATTCTTCATTTTCTTTTTCATTTCTTTCTTTTTTTCCTTTTTAATTACCTTTTTTTCTTTAACTCTTTTTTTTTCTAAACTTTTTTTAATTTTTTTTAATTTTTACAATTTCTTTTCTTTTATTTATTAATAACTTTCTTTACTCATAACTTGACTTTCACTTTGACTTTTTTCTTTCCAGCTTTTTTCTGAAGACCCTATGCAGTATCTTGGTGTGGTCTCCCTGACGTTATGCTTCTTCGTTAGTTTTATGGATTTGTACATGATAGACAATGCAACTCTATCATGGCGCCCACTGTTTCTGCTACATGAGTTTGTACATGATAGACGATGCAACTTATTGTGGTGCCCACTGCTTCTTCGACTTCAGCTTCTTGGATTTGTACATGATAGACGATGCAACTCTATCATGTTGTCCATTGCTCCTTTGACTTCTTAGGTTTGTACATGATAGACGATGCAACTCTATCATGGCGCCCAACTGCTTTGATTGCAACACATTGAAGAAGAAGATGTTGATGATGATCCTCTTGGTTGCGATGTATCGAAGATAGAGATGGAGATCCTATCAATTACGACACGTAGAAGATGTAGATGATGACGGCTACAACACGTTGAAGATGCAGATGATGATAACTGCGGCACATCAAAGATGCAGATGATGATTTTCTTTTCTACAACACATTAAAGATGAAGATGATGATCTTCTCAGTTGTAATACCTGAGAGAAGATGGAGATAAATCCTCTCGGCAACAACACGCGGGAGAAAATGATGATGAATCCTCTCGGTTGCAGCACATGAGAAAAGATGAAGATTAATCTTTTTGGCTGTAACACGTGGGAGAAGATGAAGATGAATTCTCTCGATTGCAACACATCTCGACTGCAACATGCGAGAGAAGATAAAGAAGAATCCTCTCGACTGCAACACATAGGAGAAGATAAAGATAATGATCTTTTTGGTTGCAACATATGTTGAAGATGAAGATGAAGATTCTTTCAATCGCAACACATGAGAGAAAAAGATTCTCTTAGCAGCAACACTTAGAAGAAAAGGTAGAGCTCGCTGCTTTGACCTCTTTGTCTCCTTTCTTTTTTGTTGTAACTGCTCATAAATTTCATTTTCTACTGAGATTACATCATCATGGTGAAGCATAATTTTATTTTTTTCGTGTGACTAAACTTAAAGTAAACTTTAAGCTGCCTACATACCCTTTTTATAACATAGGGATCAAGTCATAACGTAGTTCAATTGAGTTTTTTTTTTTTTGTCATTCTCCTTTTAAGCTCTTATGGACTAGGAGCATCATGCAGTTTAGGCTCTTGCGATAAAGAGCTTTGCACATTTAACAACTTATATTTTTATCAAAAATTTATTCACCTTCTTCATTTGTAGAATTGGTGAATATAATAAGTCCTTACTTCATGATCAAGGCACCTTCTATGCCAATGTCAATAGACAACTTTTTCTTCATGCGTGATGGGACACAACTATGGATCTTCTCATCATTGTTTTCTTCATGAAGTGATTTTACCTTCAAAGTTTTCATCTTTTTTTCATGTTGATCGCTTGTCATCTTTAATCGATCAAAAAACAAATGTTGAAGGTTGATCTTTCTTCGATGTGAAGATACTTAGTCTTTTGAAAGCTGAAGTTCGAGTGGAAGTAGATGTTGAAGATTGATTTTCTTCTTCTTTCATGGCCATACTCAATCTTTGAAAGATTGAAGATCGAGTAGTTGAAGGCTTGATACGATCAAAGACATAAGTCCTTTTCTTAATTTCCTTTGAATTATCGATTTCTTCAGAAGATGCATAATCCTAGTTGACTTCTTCTATACTGATAGCATGACATGTAGTGATTTCTAATACTTTCTTTCGATGATGGTCAAGGAAGCTTCTTGGGAGAAATTCTAAAAAATTTATCGGTCGTTGAGGTTGGAGAAGATTATCGTCCTCCTCTTGCACAGGCTTAGGCCTTCACATCTTGTTTCTTTTCCATTCTTTTTATAGATGTTTCTTTTTGCATGCTTTTGACGGAATAACGACCTCTTTTGAATGAAATTTGGTTGTCTTCCTTTTTGATGAGTCATAACTATCCATCCTTCATCACCATCTTCAACAGGCTCTTCTTTGTTTTTGGATTTTGTCGTCACGATCCTTTGTGGGAATTGAACAACTATAGGTTCAAAAGTTCCAAACTGAATTAAGCTTTTCCTTTGATCATAAAGTCGTGTTGATGGTGGAACACTTGAAGTCATCTCAATTGCAACACGATTCGTTTCAGCTAATTCATCAATATCCAGCTCGATCTTCTTTTCACGAGCTAACTTTAGAATCAACTTCTTCAACACGAAACACTTTCCAACAAGGTGACTAATGAACCGATAGTACTTACAGTATTTAGGATCATCTACTTTTCCTGCTTGTTCCGATCGTTTGCATTCTGGCAATTGAATAAGTTGCTTCTCTAACAGTTGCTCTAACATGTCTGTAACATCAGAGTCAGGAAATGGATAAACTTTTTTCTGTCTTTCTTTAAGAGTTGGGCATCGCTTTTCCTCACCATCATGCTTTCCTTCAATTTTTGTTTCTTTCTTTTAGAGAAAGATTTCAAAGGAGTTGCATGAACAACCATAGACTCATTTATGACACTACTTGCAATCTTTTTAGTATCATTAATTTCATTCTTGTCATTCCTCATTTTTTGAACCAAGAAATCTTTTGCTCCTTTGGGTGTGATACTTAGTTCCATATCATGGGCACGAGTCGCCAACTCTTCAAACATGCTTGATTTTATCCCTTGCAAAATATAGAGAAGTTTCCAATGCATGTCTTGGGTGCACATCTCAACTGCAGACATTTCTGTGAGCTTGTCTTTGCAATCAAGGCTTAGAGCTCTCCATCGGTTTATGTAGTCGATGACTAACTCCCCCTTTCTCTGTTTGGTGTTTGTCAACTCCATCATGTTGACGATATGTTGGGTGTTATAGAAGCGATTGAGAAAGTCTCCTTCAAGCTGCTCCTAACTATCAATGGATTTATGTTCCAAGTCGATGTACCAGTCAAAGACGTTTTCTTTCAGAGTTTGAATGAATTATTTTACCAACAAGTCTCCTCTCGTACCAGTTGTTTCACATGTTTTGATGAAATAAGCAACATGTTGTTTTGGGCTACCCTTTCCATCAATTTGTTGGAACTTGGGCGGTTAGAATCCATTCGACATTCTAAGATTATCAATCCTCTTCGTATACGGCTTGGAATACAAAGAGAAAGTTTGAGCAAGTCCACCATATTGAGTTTTGATGGAGTTTGTAATCATGTCCTACAACTGCTGAACAGACAGCGATGCAATTGAGGTTGAATTTTGTGGTTGACCTTGCATAACTGTCTTCCCTTTGTCAGTATTCCTGACAGTATGTGTATGACTTGATTTGGCAACATCACGACGTTCGATGTGATTCTTGAGAGTGTTCATAGGACGTCACTCACCATAACTGAATATTTGGATGAGGCATCTCCTCATTCGAGTGTTTATAGGACAAAATTTGTTCATCAATCACAGGATTTTCTTTGATTATAACTCCACCTTTTGGTGTCTTGGACAATTGTTCCCAAATGTTCTTTGCGATCTCAAAGGATGACATTTCCTCAGATGATTGAGTCACCCTTGAGCGGCTGCAAGTATTTGGTTGCTTGCCAATGTCACTTGGAACTTTGGAAGTGTTGTCTGTAATGATTTCTTTAGGTGTTCTTCAAAAGAGAAAGAGATGAAGGGTAGAGATTGTCCCACTGGGCATGCCAACTGTTCATACGAGATTTCGAAGAAATGTATTTCGTAGAATTAAACTTTGTATATTGATTGATATAGCAAATACAATATCTAATATTTATTTCTTTGATGCTTTCTCTCGAATACAAGTTAAAAACATAGAATTTCTTGATCTTCAGTCTTTAGGATGTTGTAGTTGCAAATCTCTTTGAGCTTTCGTCTTCTGGAATCCAAGGAAAGTTTGATCTTCCAAGTCTTCAATCTTTCAGAAGATGATGATCTCAAAGTTGATAAGAACTTGCACATCTTGAGAGTTTTGTAGAAGTTTGAATCTGCAATTCTTCAGACCTTCAGTACTTTAGAACTTCAATTCTTCCTTCAACCAAAGATCTCTTAAATGAGTGGCAAATGTCTCTATTTATAGAGAAACTTCACGTACTTTAGGTGGACTTGGGCCCATTTGCCTATTGGGCTTGGGCTTGGGCCCATTTGTTTGTTGGGCTTGAGCTTGGGCCCATTTGCTTGTTGGGCTTGAGCTGAGCTCATTTACTTGACGGGCCCGGGCCTCTTGTTTGACCTGATTTTTTATCATGGGCTTGCATTGGGTTGGATATGAGAAAACTTAACTACCCAAAATCCAATCAAATTATAATCATCACAATTTTGTTGCGATGACGTGGCAAAATTTAATTGGTCGAAATTTCTTGCTCAACAGTTGTTTTTCATAAATTCTAGATTTGTCCTTGTTGGTTTTGAATTTCCTAGGACGAGTATTGACTTCTTGTACATCTTCTTCATATTATTATTTCTCCTTCATATTTCCACTTCTTCTTATTCATGATTTCTTCATCTCCTCTTCTAGAATTTCGTCATCTCTTATCTTCTTTTTTCACTACACGATTGTTTACCAAATCTAAACGATCAGTCGTTTATTCTAGATAGACAAAGATAGATCATCATCACTATCTATCCTAGATAGATAAATGATAAATCTAAATGATTGTTTACCAAGGTCTAAACAATCGTTTACTAAGATGTAAATGATCTTTTAGACTAGATTATATGATCGTTTAAATTAAAAGCTTTTATTTGTGTGTGTATGGTTAATTAATCATAGGGTATTTTGTTACTTCATGTTGTGGGCTTTTTTTCCTTTTTCAAAATTGTTCTAGATGGTGTAAATATTTTTGGGTTTTGCTCTATATTTTAAAAAGATCTTTTAAAAAAGTATCATTTCATTTCAAATTGTAATTAAAATATTTATTTAAAAAAAATAATTCTCGTTATAATATATTATGATATTTCTAAATTTACTATTCATATGTTGAAATGACTGTCCAAGTTTATAAGTTAAATTAAAACTATAACTTAGCACATGTTATTTAATAGTCCTCTGAAAAGGTGGGATTTCTTTTGGACATTGGTGTATGAAAGAGAGAAAAGCAGTGTGTTAGAGAAAATTTAGTCTTTTTTCTAAATCAATACCGTAGTATTTTATATTTTAATAATTAATATATATTTAAATATAGCTAAATGAACAAAAGTATTTATTTAATATAGTTAAATGTTTACAAAACATATCATCATTAACAAATAGATTGTGATATTATATAATATTTATAAAAAAATTTAAAAATTTTATCGTTTAATATAATTTCCCTGAATGAAATTAATATATTACCTTTGTAATTAGAAAAAATATTTAAAATTAATTAAAATATTAAATAATTATTAATATTTTTATGTTTTATTTAATCATTTAGTTTTAATCTTCATGTACAAAGTTGTTGAAAAAATATGATCATTTAACATCCATATATTAATTATATTTACATATTAAAATAAAAACATTTAACACCAAAACATTAATTATACACACATCCAAACACATACATTTATCAATCTAATCTAAATATTATATCTAATATTTATACCGATAAAAATATCACTTATCCAAACAAACTCTAAAAACTCCAAAGTCTATATAGTTTACGCATGTTCACAATATATAGAAATTTGAGCTTTGTCAATCACATGCAAATTGGAGCTTAAAAGTAGACTTGAATTTACATGCGTCCTGTTTTTTTTTTTTTTTAACAAAAGAAAAATAATAACTGAAGGGTAAGGATGATTGTTTCACAAAAATTGTGAAAAAAGTTAATTCGTGAAATTTAAACTTAATGTTTGTGATAATTTCAATATTGTGAGTACAATTTATAATATTTAATACTTTCATTCTTTCTCTTGAAAAATAAACTTTAATTTTCTAGTTTACTGATTTTTTTAGATGATTATCCTTTGGATTTGTTATCCTCACCAAAGTCTTTTTGAAGAACCAATCTTCAGACTTGTTGATATTGTTGAACTACTTGGCTTAGGCTCTGACTTGGTTATTGTCTTGGATCAACTATACAACTTATGATCAATTATATTCTTCAAATCTTCAATGCTTTAATCATTTCAAATTTAAATTTTAAGAACCTAAGTTTTCAAAACTTGAGTGGTTTAAAGTTCCAGTCTTCAAAACTGTGTTTCAATTTTCATAAATTTGTAGAGTGAAGATCAATATAAACTTCATTCTTCTGAAATTTAAAGAAGTTTTAGCCTAGTAAACTTGAAAACAATTTGAGTTTCAGTCTTTTAGACACTAAATCCTCGACACTTTATTGTCAATACTTCCCACCTCTTCTCATTTTCTTCACTCTGAAAATGACGAGTTAAGTTTCTATTTAAAGAGGCTTATTATGGGGCTTTAAATGGACTTGAGTTAGAACTCAATATCTTCTTCAACTCAAATTTCATCATTGGATTGAATTGGATCAAGCTTAAAAGAGGGAAGACCTAGATTATCCATCATATTTGATAAATATCTTAATTTTTTAATTATTATCTAAACTAGAAAATCGTAGTATTTTTGGACAAATTTTAACCTTTATTTAATTATTTAAAAATAAATTATATCCGTAAATTTTAAATAGTCTTTTTATATTTTTGAAAATATTTTTTTTAAAAAAATCCTTAATTATATTAACCACCTAATTTATTATATCATGTATAATTTCCTTAAATATTATATCATATATGTTAAATTTATTAATGTAATATTTATTTAAGAAATTTTTTAAAATAGAAAATTTTACAAAATACTTACAACTTATAACAAATTCTATCATTGATAGTTATTAATATGCTATAGTGATAGGTTGATAGAATCCAAAATTTTGTTATAGCTTATAAATATTTTAATTTATTTTTTTATTTTTAAAAATGCCTCTATTTATTACTTGTTTATGATTTAAATATGATAAATTATATATCTTTATATGGTAATAATTATTTTTAATTTAAATCATAAATTAAAATTATTTTTTCATTCCATCATCATCATCACGGTGTTCCTTTTTTTTCCCAATTCCTATAAAAAAAATTGTTCTTTCTTCTTCCCTTTCGATTTGGTGATTTTGAATTGGTTAGTGTTCTTTTTTTTTTCATTCTTTTTTTCGTATAATATTTAATTTTCATTTCCTAGCATATATTTTTTTTCCTCAAGAAATTTGTTATTTCTATTTTTTTTTACATATATGGTACTGTATCTTTTGAAGTAAATTTTTGTGTTCTGTTACATATATACTCCTGCATATATTGGATAATATGTTCACAGTTTTTTTTTAGTTCTGTAATTTTTAATACTTAATTTATATACCACTGCATACACATACTATGTAACGGTTCAGTATTTTTTTTTAATCATTACATATATACTACTCCATAATACATATATATTATGTGATTTGTTACATATATACTACCTCATTATGTAATATTGCTTACAAATAAATATCACTTCATATATACAATAAGAGATATATAGTGACATACAGTAATCGAAAATATTTTCACTTTAGTCACGTTCTTTGTTTTTTTGTTTATCATATAGTAATATTATGTTGTTAGTCATATAAACATTTATATCGTAAATATGTTGTAAACTACTGTAGTTAATTACATATTACTTAATAATTAGTATTTAAAATATATATTTATATAGTAAATACTACTAAAACAGTAGAATACACATTTTCAATGTATCTATAATGTGCCGTGAGAATATCATACATACATATTCTCACTTCATATAATTCTATATCTTCTATTTATCATATATTTTTTAAATGAACAATATATACTTTAATATACCCATAAAATATAATATGTTTGTTTTGTGATTTAGTATATATATACCTTTCTTATTTACAACATAAATATTTAATGACATATAGTTCTAATATTTTTTGGCAAGATGGCAAAAAAAAAAAAAAGCATATTGTTTGTTCTTTTTTTGATCAGTATGTTCTTTGATTTATGTTTTTTGATCATGTTTTGATTTTTTTTTTATTATTTATCATATCTTCGGGTTATGTTCTTAATATTTTGTTTAATTACGGTAGGTTCCGGTCATCTTATTCATATTTTTGTTTTGTAAAGTTTCCGTCAACAATATATACATTTATATACCACTGTTTAATCTACTTTTATTATGTGATTTATCAGATATACACATCTTATTCATATTTATGTTTGTGATTTGTTACATATATACTACTACATATATTCAATAATACATAATTTATAGTTGAATTTCATTATATATCACTACATACATAGATGATGTTATCAATATATACATCTATATATATATACAATAATACATATTTAGTGACACATATGATTCATTGTTTTCCTTCATATTTTGTATCATTTTCTTTATTTTGTACTCTATCTAATTAGTATTTTTTTTGATGTCTTACATATATACTACTGTTACATATATACTATTGCATATATTCAATAATACAGAAATTGAAGTTAACATCCTTCCATTGAATGTAAAATGTTTAGTTGGTCGACGAAAGAATATTAGAATTTATTCTAAAATTGAGTTTTAAATGTGGTCGATATGGACGTGTTGGCCACAACCAAAAGAGATGCAGGTTTTCTTTATTGAACTAATTTTTCCTTCTTATTATTAGACTTTTAGTATGTTGATTCAAACTTTTATTTGAAATATTCATATTCCAATTTTTAATTTAGTTATTTTATTTCCATATTTTTCCATAAATTTCTATCTACGGTACTAATCAAAGTTTTTCAATTTATTATATTTAATATACTACCCTTCATACATAATCACTATTGTTTCAAACATAATTTATCATTTATTACATATAATATGAATATTTGAAATAAAATACGTAAACCAGTTTAACAAATTGATGGCGTAACTTTCGTTTATAAAATATAAAAATATTATTTCATATATACTATTCATAAACAAATTTAACATTCAACCTTTTTTTCATACAATTTTTTGGATCTTCAATTCTTTCATCAAAGTTCCTACATCGCAAATATATTTAGTTTTTCTCAACATTACATACATAAGAGAACAGCTAATATTTTAATGACATATATTACATATACTCATCATAATTTTTTCTCATTAACAGTCTTGTAAACGTAAACAACTTTCATACATAATTACTATTGTTTCAAACATAACGTATTATTTACTCTGCAAAATATGAATATTTAAATAAAATACATAAACAAATTGATATAAGAACCTTTTATTCAGAAAATTTTCATCGTATTATTTAATATATACTATAATTAGGTAGAATATATGAAAAAATAATGCAAAATGAAAGAAAGAATGAACCGAGAGAGAGATTGGAAATTGAGAGAGAGATCGTGGAGGAATTTTTTTTTGAACAAAATCATCAAAAGAAAAATAATTAAGGGAATTTTTATTATAATATTACCATAATATAATTAATCACTTAATATGTTTACATAAAATATCTAATAAATGCAAATATTAATCATGATTCACTTTTCTTTTTCTTTTTTCTATTTTTTTAATATATTATTAATAATAAAGATGAGTAAATTAGTCATTTAAATCTTATATTTAACTAAAATATTAGTCAATTTAAGACATTTCTAAAAAATTTAAAAAATTTATATCAATATTGTAATATGGTATACCATTTTAGGCCATCTTAGTTAAAGACTTTAAATTTTAACTATCCAATCCAATACAATTTACAATTTTTACAGTATTTTGCAATTGGCCAAAAATTTTCACCTACCAATGATAATATATATATTATCAGGTGAAAAAGATGGCCATATTCCAAAATAGAAACATATTCCAAAATAGATGGCCATCACTTACCAAAGAAATTGAATCTTTTGGAAGGAGAGACGAAGAGACAAAAACAAAATATAGTTAATATTAATAAAATACATCATTTAAAAACTCAGCTCTACAATGCTCATTTCCCACTAGTCAACCCTGATCAAATACCCTTAACAGGAAATTTAAAATAAATTTTGAAACTTTGAAACAGTAGTCACAATTTGAAAATCTCAAACACCAATAAGTACTTACCTCAAATTTCATACACTAAAAGTACATTGTACCTTTTTGTGAAAAGGTTTTTATAAATGAAAAACGCGAACATTTGCCAAACAGAAGCAAAGGAAGCATGGATCCTCGTATGCGAAGGAAGAACATTGCTAGAGCAAACTTACTTTTCTTCTAATCTGACATTCATATCAAACTGCTGCACCATTAGAACTAGACCAACATCACCAAAGGTGAGGTTTTGTGAAATAACTTGAGCATTTTACGACAAATACTTGAAAATAAAGTTTGCTTGAAACTGTATTAATTACATAGATTTGGATCCACTTGTGGACTGACACATCACTCTTCAAGATTTTGAGACTCCACGAACATCAAACAGACTTTATGCACGAGTCTGGTATCAAACAAAAGGATAAATTACTTTTCTATTCGTCTTCAGCACTCCGAAGTTTGTCCTCCTTCAAACTTCATTGTTCCAAGGTTGACATTTGCTAGCTCCGCAGCTACTCGGGCTGCTGCAGTGGCACGCTCAGCTGAAGCAATGGCAGCTTTGGCTTTTTCTAATACGTCAGATGGAGGTCTTGTATCTAATTTAGCAGCAACTTCTGGTTTGACATCAAAACTTTTAGGTTCTGGTTTGATTTCATTTGTATTATAGCTAATTGGGCCAACTGCATGGTGGTGTTCCGGTTCTTTCTTTCCCATGGGAGATGCAGCAAGATGTGCCGACACATAAGAAATGGAAGGATTCAAGCTGTGTTGAGGAGTTTGAGAGACTGCTGCTCCTTGTACTCCATTGGGTCCGCCCTGCATAAAGAAGGCCACAGAATGGACAATTGAAAATGAAAAAAGTTGACTATAACAACAAACTATGGGGCCGCCCTGCATAAAGAAGGCCACAAAATGGACAATAGATAATGGAACAAGTTGATTATAACAACAAGCTAACTCCGGTGCTTATAACGATTACATAACAACTCCATGAGAGAGATAAGCCCATAAATGTTGTTTGTTTTTTATCAAGAAATAAGTCTGATAATTAAGATAATGAAATGAGACTAATGCTCAATGTACAAGTGATACCAAATAAGGATAAACTAGAAATCAACAGGTGCATCCGGATATCTCAACTAGGTTGACACCTCGTAGCACTTTCATCATCTCTCAGACAAATTTACAAGCTCAAAAAGGGGAGAATAACCTTCCTTCAATGTTCTTATTAATCTCTTTTAATTGGCTGGCTAATCAACTAGAAGTTCTCTGGTAAAATTTAACGAGCTCAATCTTAAGGGCTTGTTTGGGGAAAGGAAAGGACCCTTTCCTCGTTTGGAGGAAGGAATAGGGGAAGGAAACGAATAGGGATTTAATCCCTCCTTATTCCTTCTCAATCCTTCTCAATCCCTCTTAATCCTTCCTCTCAATTCTTCTTTTTCTTCCTCTCAATTTGTGTGCTCCATCTCTTTCCTTCCTCTCAATCTCCCTTCCTCACTCTCCCACTTCCCCTCTCAATCTCCCTTCACTGGTTTTTTCTCCACTGAAAATATTTCAGCCACTTCCCATCTCAATCTCTCTCAAAATGTCTTTCGAATATACACCCTCACTCTTATTTGCACCCTTATTACGACCCTAAATTCCCTCCTTTGATTTCTTTCTCGTATTCAACCACTAAACCACAATATCAAACACACCCACCTCTGATTCTCTACCCCAATACTCTCTCTCTTTCGAAGTATACAATTGATCGCCAATTAAATACCTCGGTTCCAATTGGCTGGGATTTTCCTTGAAGATCCCTGGTTACAAAATCATCTCGGGCAGCTTTACCACCACCAGAGGATTGCGACGGTGAATCCGAAGAATTTGAAACTGCCAAACAGAAAGCAAACCTTTTTCGATGACGAAAAAAAATGGCATTCTGGGATTTTGAGTGAAATTGAAACGCTGAGTTTGTAGATGGTTCAGATGAGGAGTGAGGGGGTTGAAGGAGGATTTTGGAAGGAAGGCCCTTGGAGATAACAGTGAATCAATGGAGGTATTTGTGAAGAACAAAAATGAGGAACAAAAAAGAGGAATGAAATGTTAGAGAGTTTTAAAGTGGAGACCATGAGAGAACTCAATAGAGCTATGGAAATCACCTTCATTTCTCTGCTGCCCGAAGCTTGAAAAGTGGAAATCCGAGATAGGAAGAGGTTGAAGAAGACGGGGTTTATGTAGATGTACAGGCAAAATTTATCCATTTTATTGTAAATAAAAAAAAATTACAAACTTTGATTTCTAAATTGGGTATTTATTTCAAATAAAATTGCAAAACTACATAAAAATATTTAGAAATATAGCAAAATTTTAGAATTGTACATTGAAGATATCCAAAGAATTGTACATTGAAGATATCCAAAGGCACTTGCAGACCCTACCAGTGTCTATCTTCTAAAAATCTTGCTATATTTATACATATTTGGATCACTTTGCTATATTTGAAAATCTTTGCAATTTCATCATAGTGCATTTACAATATCAATTAAAAAAAAATGTATGATATGTTCACACGTAACGCATCCATTAATTTATTGGCACGAAACGCTTGCGTAAAAAACCTTCAAAATTGACATCGTATTTATGAAAACTAATAGAACATGTTTTCCGAAAAAATTTAACAATTTCGGTAAATTAAAAATATGAATATTTGTGTATTGCATTTAGAATATGATTTGAAATAAAAAATAAAAAATAATTCTCATAATCTTTTTTACATAATCCTTCCCCTAAACAAGGACTATCATAACCCCTCGTAATCTTTCTCACATATTCCTTCCCCCAAACAAGGATTATCGTAATCCTTACTTTTTCATAACCCATGGATTATCATAATCCTTTCTCCCATATTCCTTTCCTTCCCCCAAACGGGCCCTAAGGAATTATATCCACAGTTCCATCATGTGAAAAGAAGTCAGTTTTTACCCTTCTACTTTGCTCAACATGTAAGTTTTAATATTCAAAATTCAATTTTATCCAATTAAACATTTAATCAAATGAGATTTGGACATAACGTCTAACAAAACAAAATAAATGAACTGTTGACAAACCAATCAATAAATAATCCAAGAACAGAAGTTTTAGTGTTTGTAGTCAAACCTGACAAATGAGTCAACTGTAAGTGTACAAATGATTTCATTTCAGTTCCATTAAAAAATGAAGTTTTAATGTAAAATAGATATGATTTTAAGCAGAGGAAACAAATATCTTCATCTGTAGTGATGTATTTATGTAAATGAGTCAGGTTGGCCTGTTAGTCTTACTAAATACTGTTTCTGAGTGATGTTGGCAATTTGTTAGGGTTCAGCAGTTATTGATAAGAAAAGAGGTGGGTGGGAAAATGAATTTTGGTCAGAAAATATAGTGAGTCCCCTGGATAAGGAAGAGCTCCCGACTTCTACAAATCCTAGACTCTCAAAACCATTTTAATTCAGAGGCAAGCATTTCCCAATTCAGTTCTGTTTCAGTTTGTTTTAGGCTTTTGGGAACAACAGTTAGCAAATCAATCCGCGATATAAGGGCAAGGATGTAACAAGAACATAAACCCTTAATCACTTCACTACAGTGTTATGAATCGAATACTAACTATAGGGTTGTGCTTAAAGTGATCGACAAGGTCCTATGTTAACGCTCATGAAAGTAAGACTGTTGTGAACCAAAGACTAAGTTTGCACTAATGTTCAATCAACACAAAATTTCAGGAACATGTAAAAGACAAGTAGGCATTCATACCAGCAGATCTTCGTGGGATTTACTAAATTCAGATGCCGTGCTCGAAGAATCCCAGTTGAGTCCGTGTTCTTTAGCAATCTCCTTCATGACCTTGAGCTTTAGTTCCCCAGGAGGAGCACTGACTGAAAGCTTTTCAATAATCTGAAATGAAAACAAAGTGAATGTGAACGAATAATATCCTTTTCATTGTCAGAAAACAAAATAGTACTATTCATGAATAAACTTGAGATAAACTTAACAGATCGATTAACACCAGAATCAGGACGAAGCTCTGAAATAGCAGAGACAAATTCTTTCCCATATTTCACTGCAAACAAATTCTTCAGCTGAAGCAAATCTGGAAGGTCAGAACATCTAGGAGCAGCAAATATTATGCTTGCAATAGCCTCTCGCAGTTCAACTGGACATTCTCTGTGATGATAAATATAATATTTAGCTACGGACAGACATAAAGCACAAGGTAAGAAAATCTATATATTTATATAAACGGTCTCCAAAGTGTTCTGAGTTTTTTTCTTCTTTCGTTAAGAAAAGAGCTTTAGTTGAAAAAAAAATGAATGTAAAGGGTAATTAAAAGAGATAAAAAATATATAAATAAAAAATTATTTATTTATTTTTAAAAAAAAACCTCATTTTGAGGTTTAATCCTTTGCTTGACGTGCTTGCTTGAGTTTTTTTTCTCCTTCGCTGTACATCCAGCAGCCCCTCAATATTTTCAACTTTTTTTCCACTTGCTCCAACTCCACTCCTCGCAGAAACGACATGCTTCTTTTTTTCAATTTGAATAGCCCACAATTTTCGAGCGACAGGTCCCCGGTCCTTTTCTTTTCCTTTTTTGATTTCTAATTCTCCAACCACAGAACAATTTATCCCCCCTTTTTCGGTAGCAAATGATATGAACAAACAAATCTGAAGACTATCATCTGCCGTCCAAACTTTTTTTTTCTCTTAATTCTCCTTCAACCTCAGGTCGAAATCAATCATTTTTGTTTTTCAAAACCACAAGTCAAATAAAAGGAAAAAAAAAAAACAAATCTGAAGATAAAAAATTAGAATACTTATATTTTAGCCGACATGAGCTTACTCAACTGGCACCTGTATGTACCACTAGACAAGAGGTCATGGGTTCAAATCTTCCCACCCCTGCATTTAATTACACTCTTTGCAAAAATTAAAAAAAAAAAATTAGAATATTCACAGGATATATCTAATCTAGAACACCTAGACTCTGATACCAAATGATATGAAAACCCCAACAATTGGAATTAAGAAACCTTTCGAAATGAGAACCCCTAATTCCCAATCACTAAAACTCCCAAATTAATATGATTTCAACCCTAAGGATTGGGTTAGCGAATTGCCTTAAGATCAATATTTTAAAACAAAAACGGGTTCTTTTCCACAAGATTCAAACACTCCACAAATAGTGTAAACCCTAGATCTCTTTTTACTTGATTTTCTAAGTTGCATAGCAAGTTAAGTTGTTCTTGTTGTTGTTGTTGTTAATGTAGCCTTGAACAAGAGTTGGTGTGTCAAAGAAGGATTTTATGGTGGGAGTTAACCAAAGTGTTGGAGGATTTCAGGGTTAAGTTAGGTGGGCAAAAGGAGAAAAGGGTTGAATTTGGCTTAAGGTTGCTTGGCTAAGTGTAATAGTACTATGCGGCCAAGTGTCATAGGCACCTCCAAGGAAGCAGAGTTAAGGCAACCACATGAAGCCCTAGGCAGCCAAGCAAGGCTAGGCAGCATGGGTGGTGAGGGTGAGTTGAAGAGTGTTTAGCCAAGAGTCTTGTGGCCAAGACAAGCCTATGTGGCCGAAGGTTGTCCATGCAACCAAAGGATGCCCAATAACCTCTATGCGGCAAGGCAAGTCACGCCAAGCATTGAGACTAGGCGGAAAGATGGAGGCTTGAGCATGGGGCCAAGTTGTGGCTTTTAGTTCAATGCAATCAAGAGGAGTACCATTGTCCAAGTGAGTCTTAGGTATTCAAGAACGTTCAGTGGAGTGGACTACAAATCGCCAGGCATGCAAGCAGGAGGTGTCTTAAGGCTGCCATGCAAAGATCACTTTATAAGGTAATTTCAATGTATGAGTGCTCTCATTTGGCTCTTGCGTTTTCCATGATCCTTGTCTCAAAAGAACCACAAAAGAGTCTAATTTGTTGGTGAGGGCTGCCGGAGAGAAGATTCCGGGAAGGAATTTAATTGTTGAAGAACAGCAAGAGAGGTCATTTCTTGGGTGAATTCTGAGCAACCCTAAAAGATTCAAAGCTAGAGAACTCGATACTTGCAATTTGAAGCTGAAATTTTGAGGTAAGATAAGACAATTTTAAGCAATTTTGTAGAAGGAAGTTTCTCGTTTTGATTATTGACTTTTTAGTTATGGTTTTTGGAAGTTGAGTGAGATTTCTAAATCCTACCGGAAGACTGAGCAGAGGGGCAGTGCTGCTTAAGTGTGGTCATGCATGAGGACGAAGGTGTGCACGCAAAGGGTAAGTTGAGCACACATTATGCTAAACTAATGCATGGCCAAGCGGCATGAGACTCATATTAGGGCTACGCGGCAGGCTATTTGCGCATGAAGGCAAAGCACGTGGCAAGGGCTAAGCCATGAGTCGGCCGGCAAGCTCCTTGCGAGGTTAGCACACAGCCATGTACCCTAATGGGACCTGTGCATGCAGCCTCTGCCGTCCATGCCATGCGCCAGCCATGACCTTGTTTCATTTTAGGCCATTTTTTATGTTTTTGAAATTTTTAGTAAAGTTTGGGCTATTTTTTAATTAAGGGGAATAATTGGAGATTAAATTCTCTTATTTCAGGGCAAGAAAAGATTGGGCAAATCTATAGACAAAAGGGAGTTAGCTACAATCCATGAGTGGCAAAAATGTGTTTAAATGCTGATTTTAAACATGATTTATTAGTTAAATGGTTTGAGCATGCTTTGAGTTAAATGTGTATTTTTTCTTACTGATTTTAGCAAGTTATTTACAAAGCATGAGATTTAACTAAGAGTGAGTTTAAGTTAAGCATGTTTTAAACTTGAGTTTACTGATTTGATTAAGTTTTCTATTTAAACTTGAGATTTAAGCAAAGTAAATGATTAAGCAAAAGATGTTTTAGAGTATAAGTTGTATGAATATTTCAAAACTGTGGGATGCAAATGGGTGTTCACTCTCAAATATAAGGCAGACGAAACCCTAAAAAGATAGTTACAAAAGGGTTTACTCAAAACTATGTTGTTGATTATTCATACACCTTTTCCCTAATTGCTAAACTGAATACGGTTAGAGTCCTACTATTTGTTACCATGAACAAAGACTGACCTCTATATCAGCTGGATGTTAAGAATGTGTTCCTAAACTGGGACCTAGAGGAGGAAGTTTTCATGAGCCCTCCTCCAGGGTTTGAAGCCTAGTTTAGTCATCAAGTATGTAAACTTTAGAAATCTTTATATGGTCTGAAGCAGTCACCTAAAGCATGATTTGATAGGTTCACTACCTTTGAAGTTCCAAGGGTGTAGGTGTAGTTAGGGGCACTTTGACCATACTTTGTTTACAAAGGTCTCCAAGGCAGGGAAGATCGCAGTATTGATTGTTTAGGTTGATAACATCGTTTTATCTGGGGATGATTATACTGAAATCATCCAACTGAAACAAAGGATAGGTGATGAATTTGAAATCAAAGACTTAGGAAATCTGAAATATTTCCTTGGAATGAAGATTGCCAGATCTAAAGAAGGTATCTTCGTATCTTAGAGGAAGTATACCCTTGATTTTCTAACAGAAACAGGTATGCTGGGATGTCGTCTTTCTAACACTCCAATTGAATTCAACTGTAAATTGGGAAATTCAGGTGATAAAGTTCCAATTGATAAAGAACAAAATCAAAGCCTTGTGGGTAAGTTGATAAACGACTCCTAGTAAAGGATTGATATTCAGAAAGACAAATAGGAAAACTGTTAAGGCCTATACTGATTCTAACTGAGCAGGGTCTATTGTTGACAAGAAATCTACCTCCGATTATTGTACCTTTGTATGGGGAAATCTTCTAACTTGGAGGAGTAAGAAGCACGGAATTGTGGAGAAGAGTAGTGTTGAGGCCAAGTACAGAGCTATGAGTTTGAGGATATGGGAAGAAATTTGGCTCCATAAAATTTTGCCTAATCTTCATCAGGATTGTGAGATACCAATGAAATTATTCTATGATAACAAGGCAGCTATTAGCATCACTAAAAATCCAGTTCAACATGATAGAACTAAACATGTTGAGATTGATCGACGCTTATTCAAAGAAAGGTTGGACAACGAGAGCATATGCATTCCGTACATTCCTTCGAGCCAACAGGTTGCTGATGTCCTCACCAAGGAGCTTCTTAGACAAAACTTTGACTGTTGTGTTAGCAAGTTGGGTCTCATTGATATCTACGTCCCAACATGAAGGGGAGTGTTAGATTTAGGCTAGGCCCAAAGGAAGATTGGACCTAATATTCTTCCTTTCTTATCCCACACTATATTCTATTTATTTCCCCTCTTGTATCATCTATGATCATGAGAAAATAAGAAAAGTACATCGTGGTTTTTTTCTCGGTACTCGGGCTTCCATGTAACTCGATGTTTCTTTACTTGCTTTTAACAATTAGTAATTTGGGTCTCATTGACATTTACACCCTAACTTGAGGGGGAGTGTTAAAAATAATTATATTAAGGGTATTAAATTTGTATTTTTTTTATGCCCTTGTTTATTTCTTTTTTTGTCCATGCTTATTAAATATTAAATATTTCAACCCTTGTATTCTTTTGTTAATAAGAAAAATAGACAAAAGACTCATATCATGGTTTTTTCTCTCTAAACTGGGGTTTTCCACATATGCATGATGTTATTCTTTCTTCTTCTCCTTTAATTAGTTTTATACTTGGCATAATTCTTTTGTCTTTCTGCAAGTGTTTTGGCTACTTTATGAATTGTGGTTAGACTTATGGGTCTAAAGTCCTTAACCAACACTGCATTCTCCTTTTTCTAGATTCAACAAATAAAGTTCTCTTTGATACATGAATTTAGCTTAACGTTGCTGTAAAACTCCTCAAACATTTTTAAGAAGTTCTCTTTTAGCTGGTCCCAAAAGTTTAGAATGAACTCTCGTGTAAAACCGTCCGATCCCGGGGCCTTATTTTTCCCCAAATCTTGAACTGCCCTTTTAATTTCAAGTAAGGAGAAGGAGAACTTTGCCATAAGCTGAAGATTCTGATTGCTAGTCACTCTGATCCATTCAAGGTAGCAAGGAATTGACCAAGATCCATGATAGACCACCAATTGTGATACAATATAGCAGGAGGAAGAATAGAGGAATGACAGGTGCAGAGGATGATGGAAGTGGCGGAAGTGGAACCACTTTAGTGGGGACC
>JBBPDI010000032.1:9135772-9146388 GCA_037974545.1 Cucumis variabilis | reverse complement strand
TTGAACAATAGTCAATGAAATAGTGAGAGAGTTTAGAATTACAAGAATCGGAAGCTGACCATTTTCCGGCAAAGACAACTCTGTTAAAGAGTTGATTAAGGAATGACATTGAAAATTAAAGGAAGAAGATGGAAACCAGATGTGTGTACTGAATTTTTTTTCTCTTTTTACCCTTTTAACATTAAGGTCGAAACAGTTTCTCTTGGACGAATTACTTGAATGGTGTGAGCCTTCGGTTCCCCGAGCGGCGGTATTGCAGAGCTGATTCGATCGATTATGAAAAAGTTTTTCCGTTTCCTTTCCAGCCAATCCATTATAGAAAATCTTTCTCATTTAATTTAAAAAACAATTGAGTTTTAAATTTTGCTCATAAAATAATATTTGCAAGTTGGTTTTCCAATTAAAGTAATTTAACGAAATTTAAATTTTAAAAAAAAGACCAAAAATATTTATCCCATCTACAACAATTTTGAAAACGAGAAAAGCATGGAAGCTCATACCATAAAATAACAAAAATATCCCGCAATTAATCGCTTATACATGCAAAAGCTTGGTACATGATGGTTCAGATATTGGTAAAATGATCTTAGTACATGATCTTGTACCAAATCTAAAAGGTTAAGAGCTTAATTTAAGTTTAAATGGCATTGTTTCATGAGGAGAAGAAATTGGGCAAGTTTACAAGTCAAGGATCTAACTGTCTTTTGTGAGTAACAAAATGAATTTTTAAGTGTTTTTAAACATATTTTACTAATTGATGTTTTAAGCATGTTTTAAGATAAATGTTTGAGCTTTACTGATTTATGATGAGACTTACAAGCATGAATTTCAGTATAATTTCAAAATAAATGTTTAAAAGCATGATTTATATCTTATTTCAAAGCATGATTTATGAGCATAAATATGGAAAAAGATTTATGAAGAAGCATATGTTGATGTCAAGCGTGAGATCTAAAAGCTATGTTTCAAGAATAGTTTTGCTATTTCCAAAAGAGATTTGAGCTAGTGAAGTTATAAATATGAATAGAGCTTTTAAATCGTGTTCATTCTATACACTGAGTTATCCATGATCAATGTGCACAAAGTATCTGGGGTATAGGGCTACTCACCACTTAGTCAGCTACCACCGAGTTCAGACAATATGGTATCAATTTTACTCTACTATCTTGATCGAGTTCAGACAGGATAATATCATGATCGAGTTTATCAAGCACGATAGTATTGAGCTATTAAGCTAATGTGATTGAGTTTCAAGGAATAAAATTAACAGAGAATCATTTTTTTTAAATAGAAAATTATTTGTAGAGAAGAATGATTTACAAAGTTGAAATGTTTTACAAGCTTATATGTTATTTATATGATGGTTTATTTATGTTAAAAAGCTAAACACTGAGCATAACTATTTCAAAAGCATGTTTTTCAAAATGATCACTCACTGGGCCATTTAGTTTACCCTTTTCAAATATTTTCACTTTACAGAAAGAGATCATGATCCCTGAACCTGACTTGCAGTCGCTAGTGTGAAACTCCAAAATTTCTTAAACCCTTGGAAATCATTAAGTTGTTCAAGGATAGGAGAAAATGAAATTTATAGAAAAGAGAGTAAAATACTTAGAAGTTGAATTCAATTATAGGTTTAAGAGGAAAAAAAACTTAGAAATTTGGCTAATTGTTGAATATTTACGTTTAGAGCTTATTTTGGAATGGTTTGGGCAGCCAAAAGAAGGAAAACAACATCTAAAGAGGTTAGCTTGCATTTAAGGTTGGGCATTTAAGGTCATACATCATGTGTTTGGAGGTTATGTTTGACTTGTGGCTAGACGTTTGAGACAAGTGTTGGGCAATAAGACAAACACAGAGAGTGGCCATGCGTTTGAAGTTAAGAAAGGCTAGGCAGGATAACCTCCAAAGAGGTTATCTTGACGTTTAAAGGTTGTCCATGAGAGGCAAGGAAGAAAAAGAGTTTAGCAAGCTTACGGCCAACGGACTTTGTATGAGAGGTTGTCCACACTAGGAAAGCTTGCAAGGTGTTTGGCTAGGCAATTAAGAGGTTAGCTAAGTGAGGAAGGCCAGGCGTTGCTATGCGAGAAAGGCCAAGGAGGTTAGCTATACGTTTGGATCAAGTATGTGGCATGCTCTAACCAATGGGTTAAACGTAAATCCAAGTGTCATAACCATGTCATCATGCATTTTGCAACCAAGGAGAATATGGATGAGTTGTTGAAGTGTAAGTACATGCTTAAGAGGTGAGTCTAGCTAAAGATTAAGTGTCAACTTAATCTCATGCAAGGGACTCAATAAATAGGCCAACTTTAGTATTGAATTTCTCATAACTTACTCGTGCAAAACCACTCAAATTAGTCTTAAAACTTCAGAATTTAAGTCTAGTTTGTGAGAGAGGACTGTTGTGCATTTTTTGTTCAAGGAGGTTTGCATTTTGATCAAGGGAAGGCGAGAAGGTAATTTCTCAGGTGAATCTAAGCAAGGTACACTTCTAGAGGGCTATAGGACGTATTACTTATAATTTTTCTATGAAAATGTGAGGTACAAAAATTAAGACAATTTAAAGCAACTTTATAGAAGGAAGTTTTATGAAAAGAGTTATGGATTTTAAGCTATGATTTTTCAAAGATGAGTCATGATTTTAGAAGTAAAACAGTATTCTAGGTAGTGGGTATGAGTCATGCATGTATGGGCAAGATGGACTTCCGTTTTAGTCATAAAGGTTATTTTGGGTCAGGTTGCATGCACATAATAAGGTCATGGCACACCTGAGCGACAAGACATTGATAACGTATGGAAATGACTGTTATCATAGCCCTTCTTATTAGAGTAATGAGATTAAAACGCCTAAGGGATGCTTAGAACGCATAACTTATGTTGTAAAAGCATAAATATTTAGAACTATGGCTTACATAGATATCGTTCATGTTTTATGCGTGGAACATGTCTAAATGCAGGACAAGTGGGAAAAAAATGAAAAGGAGCAGCTTCCACGCAACATTTCGTGTAGAGCCAAAGTGATGGATTGCACTTGGTGTCTAAAAACCCCAGGCAATGAACCTACACATCATGCGAGAAAGGCTTACAAAAAGACAAGGATGGTAGTTGGACTGAGGTGACTTCTCAAGGGTAGATGACAGCTCTGACACATTTAGAGGAATAGAGTTTTCTGGCAAAAAAGCAACATATAATAAGCACTGCATCCCCACCAAAAAATGGGGGAAAGAGAGAGAGAGAAGGTAGACTTAAATGGTCGAAAGATGTTACACAGAGAGAAAGAAAGCTTGATCAAGCTACCTGGCGATTAAATAATCGTGCTTAAAGAAAAGAATCTTTGTATTTAATCTCCGAACTTGTAATTGTATGTTCCATTCTTTTGTCAGTTCCATATTTTTTTATTCCATTGTAGTGTATGTATTGTTTATATTGTATAGTGGCCTAAGGCTTGTATTCTTTTTACACATAAACTGCATGTTTATCCCTTCTCAATCCACCATTTCTTAACTTTTCATCTAACTGCGTGTTAGTAAAGGAGAAGGGTTGTGATCAATTCTTAATAAAGGGTTCAACTTATAATTCTTATTGCATTAGTTGAGCTATTTTCATCACATTGCCAGTGTCAATCGCCAACTACCCGAGAGGGCAAGTAGTAAAGATAAGACTAATGCACGCAAGAAGGAGTTTAGTAATAAACTTCTCCTTAGCGAGGTAACTTCCAACATTTGTATCCTGAAAGGTGAACTAGTGCGGACTATAGGTACTAAGAGGTAGTCATCCTTAAACGAGAAGTCTTATATGTATTATAAGTCAAGTTCCCTCGATATAATTTTCCTAAGTAAGCATAGTCAGTTGTATTCCAAAAGGTGAACAAGTGTGGCGTTTAACACATCGAGAGAAGGTCGCATTAATCATGTGCCATTTATGTAAATATAGCGTGTTAAGGTTATCGTAGCTTTTTACCATTTAATTGTATGTAGAATTTCTTTCAACATTCATCTGCTTACAAGTTACTTTGATTTATTCTCCCACAGATTAGTTTACTATATGTGCGTAAGTCTGTGGTTGTAAATAGTTAGTGTTATTAGCGTACATTCTTGCAACTTAATTGTCATAACGCATGAACAATAAGTGAAGTCTAGAATTAACATCTAAAATAACTCCTTGTGTTTGACATGTACTCAACGAGGATTTAAGAATTATACAATGAAGAGGTACATTGTGAGCCTTTCTCATGACTATGATCATGGCCTATGACTCATTGCATACAATGGAAACATGCAATGTAGAGAGTTACAATGAGCACATTGTACGCGATAACTTGACTCGATGAGGCATTGTTATTGAATCAAGAAAAAGTGAAACCATTAAGTTCAAGCACGAGAGTGTCTTATCTGACACGAACAACCAAGTTTGTGGCATTGTTGTCGGGGAGTTGATTTTTAGATGATAGAGTAGAGTTTAACTTGAGTTAAGGCAAAGCTTTTGATTTCAGTGAATTACACGATTAGTCGAAAATTTGTGTGAAGGGTTTCAAGGTACCAAAGTAATTTGTGATTGCTTGAACCAACTCTTGTTCATCATAGTGTTACCTGGATCTGCCACTGGCGTTGGATCATTGTGTTTGTATCAAACATGTCTTTGAATAATAACTTGAAAACCATGCTTCATAAATGACTTTGAAATCAATGTGTCACTCACTGTACTTGAATGGATCCCTGGTCGAGATATTCCTCTAAAGTCTCTTTGATCTAAAAATCTATATTTTAATCCTTAATTAATCCTCTGGTCATGAAAATACTCAAAACTTTCTTTAAAACTCCCAAAAATAACAAGACAGCCCAAAACAACACAAAAATGGTCTTTCAGCGCTCATGGCATGGTGGTTGGGGCTTGGCGTGTGTGCATTGCTTGAGGGCCTTGCCGCATGCTAACCTCGCTGAGGTGGGCCTCGATCATGTGCTAACCTCAAAGTGATAGGTGTCGTACGCATCCTGGCTACCTTTCCAGCGTACCCTTACCGCGTGCCTTACGCGCGTTGTGCTACGCGTACAACTTGCATACTAACCTTTTCTCGCAAGGTCATATATACAGTTTGAGTTCATGCCTTGCTGCCCGACTGTGCCATTGGCTTTAACATATGCATCAAAATAAGCTCAAAATAATCTCTACGAAATAAAATCATGTCCATCTAGCCTAGACATGCATGACACTTGACCACTGCCCAGAACCTCATTTTTCGTCCAGAAACATGACTGAACTTTGAAAATTCATAACTTACAGTCCATAACTCTTTTGATAAAACTTCCTTCTATAAAGTTTCTCTATAATGCTTCCAAAGTATGAGCTTTGTAGACTTCTTGGAGTCCACCTTGCTCACATTCACCCAAAAATTGACCTTCTCGTCTTTGCTTGGTCAAAACACCATGCTTCTCGCCTCCAATTTTAATAGTAGCCCTCCTCTATAAACTAAATACAATTCCTAAGCTTTTGAGAGAAATGGCACGAGTGTATTATGAGAATTTCTTAAGTGAAGTTGCCTATTTGTAGGAAGCCTTGCATGAAAAAGTAATGTCACCTCCACCTTGTTTAATCCACTTCTTAATCTTCTTATTACACCTCTTGCTTTTAATCCATCTCCATCTTGGCCATAAAAATGCATGTAATTTAATTTGGACACCTGAATTAGCTTTAAATTGAATGCCCTTGATTAGCCAAATAGCTTGCTAAAATGCCAAGCTAACCTCCATGGCTTCCTCAGATAACATCTTTAAACGCCTAGCCTTTCCATTGCCTTGTTTCTCACCTATTAACCTCCATGACCCTTCTCACATAGCCTTTCCACCTAACTTATATCATAGTGCCTTCTCGACTAGCATAGGTCCAACGAGATCAAACCTTGCTACACTCTTTAAACATTTCGCCAAGCACAAAAGTGTAGTCTTCCTCGCCTAGCCATGCGCTTGATAACCTTTTAATGTATTTTCGCATAACATCCTCTTAATTTCTTCTTGCCTAACACCCCTTGTCTACTAAGCATCTTCTAAGTGCCAAGACATGTCCTTTAGAGGTTATTCTCATGGTTGTCTGCCTAGCTCATCTTCTCAAACATCTAACTTGGAAGTTTTTCTTCCAAAACACCTAACTTGGAGGCTTTTCAACCACCATTTAGCCACGCAATGAGTGTCATTTAGAGATTTTTCATGTGCTTTTGACCTCCATCTTAACCTCTATACGCCTATCATTGACATTAGCCAATTTTTCACAACTTTTCTTCCTTGATCACATTTTCCTTTATCTTTGTAAATTCTTAACAAGTTCCAACGATTTAAGAAATTTTGGGGTTTCACATTACTGGGTCAAAGTTGTTGAGCTGCCCTTCCCTATACAGATCTAAGGATAATTCCCAGAAACTTGGTTGTTATTTCTCTGTTGGAGAACTTAGTTGTTTATGCACAGTTAATTCTATGCAACAATTCATTGGTCATGATCACTGTACACGAGGTACTCACTATGTACCTTTTTATCGCGTAACTTACTAAGTCCTTAATTGAGTACAAGTTTTCCTATTGCTTGTCCAAGTGCAAGCAAAATAGTAGGTTTACCTGGGTGATTTAGGATCAAACACAGGGAATTGATTCAAGATGTTAGTTATAGGAATCATTTATCATTTAGGCGGTATATAAAAAAATTAAAGAATAATGAACTTAATGAATGCAAGAATAAGGTAAACTACTAAACTAAGCCTTAACAGTCTGTAAAGAGGGAGTGGGATAGCGGAATGATAATATGATTTGACTTGTATTAAATAAATGAGCAATGAAAGATCTATGTATTATCATGTGACTAAGTATAGTGATACCATCGATGCAATATAACTTACTTAATCATATTTTTTATTAAGGCTTGCTTCTCTTAAAGTCATTATATGTCACACATGGTCGCTTTCTAGGATCCATATGACTCAACATGATTAGATAAAATATATCTATAGAAAATCACTTATAAATCGTACAGGATTTCGCAATTAAGGGCAGCTGTTGGGAGTTATGTCCTAAAACTCGTCGATTGTAAATATAATCCATTGGCCATTGTTAATAAAGTGTTATTATTGTAATAATTGTTATTTATTATATTATTAGTTTTGTCTGAATAACTCAAATCGAATAAATTAACATTCTAAGTTGTTTAATGAGTCTTTAACAGTATGTAGAGACATACAAGGATCAATATTCGAGATCAACTTAAAGGGTTTATAGAATAGGGATACGACTGGGTACCTTATCCTGGTAACACTATGGATATGACTCACTTTGTATTTGATAAAAACACAATGATCCAATGCCAGTGGCAGATCCATAAATTTCATATAGGGGAACACTATTTAACGAACACACTAAAAATATATTAAAAAATATTAATTAGCTTTAAAAATTAATTAATTTAATACGTATTACAATTGTCCTATACGAGTTTTCATGTTTTAAAATCGATCCATGATAAGTTTATTATCTAACTTATCTAATAAATCTTTCTCAATATAAGCTATAAGACAATCATTCATCCATTGATCTCCCATTGGATTACGCAGTCGAGTCTTCACAATATGCATAGCAGAAAATGTTCTCTTCATAGTAGCTGTTGTAACCGGTGCCAATGTGAGCAACCAATAAACTAATGGGTAGACCTTATCTCTTTTCGTAACGATCATTTTTGATGTAAGATCACTAATGCTTTTTAGTTCAACAAACACTGAACGCATATCAATAATGTAATTTTGAAGTTGATCCTCAACATAGAGAGTTCAATAGTTGAAAAGTGTCTTGGATAAAACTGAGCAAGTCAACTAAATTTTTTACTATCAAATGCAGCAAATGAATTACTTGGATTCAAACAGGCCACATAGAAAAGCAATTCAGTACTTGTTTCAGTAAAACGATTTTTCAAATCTTGAAGTTGCATATCAATGACAACATAGAAGACATTAACACAATAATGATGCAAATTTGTAATTGGTTGAGATTTTCAACCTTTTCGTCCTCAAAGTAAAAACATAGCATCCATTTTGAAGAACTTCAATGTCATGACTATTGCAGAAATTAGAAACCCTTTTCCAATAATGAATCCCAACAAGACTCTCTCATTGATTGAAGTCCACTCTTATAAAGGTTGACTAAATTCATTGCATTCACAATATCTTAATCTTTTCTTTGTAAGACTTGAGACAATTCATTTGTGATTCCCAATATATTTTTCATGAGATGCATATTGAATACAAAGTCAAATGACAATATTGAATTCATTAGAATCCGTGCTTCATATGTACCTCGAGTCCAAAGGTAATTATTTTTAATTACTTTTTCTTATTACGTGAAGATTTCTAAATTCTTAAGTACTAAATTAGTACACTAAGGGTGGGAAAAGAAATTTTTATATTGAGAAAGAAGAGAAGTTATGGAGGAAAAAGGATATTGGAAAGAATATGTAATGGTAATATATAATAATTATTATATTATTATTATTAAAAAAAAAGAAAAGAAATTAAAAATTTCTTCTTTCTTCTTTGCGTGCCCCACATCTTCTTCTTCTTCTTTTTCTTCAGATTTCCCCTCTCTCAAGCCGGTCGCCATCCCCAATCTTCCTTTTCTGTTCGTCGCACCGTCACATCCCCTCTCTTCCACCATTCGCCTCGTGTTCTGTCTTCGTTTAGATCGACGCCGGTTGAAATCCATGAAGCTTAGCCGCCATCTCCAATCTTCTTCTCTTCCGTTCGTTGTGCCGCTGCACCCATCATCGGTCGACGACAAAGACCCATCCATCACCATTGTGGATCTCCTCTATCGATCCCCGTTCGTGAAAACCCAACCGTTTTGGCTGCTACATGTAACCCTCTACCCATCGTTCTGCGCCGTTGTATTCTGCTACCATTCCTCCATCCGCGTCCAGCTGGTGAAGCGCTGCTGCATGTGTCCTCTGTCCGCTGTCGTGTCTGTGGGAGTGCCATCGTGAAACCCCTCTCTAACCAGTCAAGAGTTGTAAACTGAGGTTTGCTTCGTTATTAATTAGACTTGATCTTTACACGCTTTGTTTTCACTTGTACTAAGTTGCAATTTCTGCCTTGCCACAAGGAGTATTGGGTTGTAGGATGTCAGTTGAGGACGATGTTCAAATTCTTGAAGTGTGACAGCTTGGTTGGAGCTTGATTCTCCACCTATTTGGAGTAAGTCCATAGATTTTGCAGTTGAATGATTTGAACGAGGAAACAGACTTGGGGGAAAGTACTGGAATTTTGTTGTATGTGTGTAGGTTGGTGTTGTTGGACTTAACTTCGATTACGTAACTTAAGTAACGTTAAGGTAAGGGATTTCTACTATGGACTTATATTTTGATTTCAATGTTTATAATGAATTAACTGTTATGTGTGGACTTGGATGAAACAAATGACATGACTGCTAAGTGTAGGTTGGAGGGGTTACAAGGATTTAATTATTTTACGTAGTGTTTAAATGTGTTGATGGATTGACTGAACTAAAAATGTTGTATAGACTGAACTGAGGATGGTTTACTGTTATGTTAAACAATGGATAGTGTATGATTGATTGATTTGACTGAATTGTGATGGATTGATTGATATGTGGACATAAATGTGATGAGTGATTAATTGTATGGATTCTTACTGAACTTAGATGGGTTGATTGATATATGGACTTGAATGTGATGAGTGATTAACGATATGGATTCGTACTGAACTGAGATGGATTTACTGGTATGTGAATTTACTTATGATGCCTGAACTGAGGACATTGAATCGATTAAATTGTGGGTTGTTGACGGTTATGTTAAGCCATAGGTAGGGTACTGTAGGTTGAATTGATAAACTATTTTTGAACTGACTGAACTGGGGTGAGTGACACTTATGTGTAAATTTAATTGTTGAAGGACCGTTATGTGGATGTTTGATTGTGAGTAAATTGACTGTATATGTGTAGGACTGAAGGAAAAGCATAACAGTGGTTTATATTGTAAAATTGAATGACTGTTAAGATGTTTAAAATGGACTGAGGGGAAAATTATTAGTTTCCTATTGGGTAGTTACCTTACAGGTGTCCTACGGGATCACCATCTAGTGTGCATCCTTCTGGAGCACTAGACTGATATGTGCATTCTTCGGGAGCACTAGACTGATATGTGTTTCTGCAGAACACTAGACTGACATGTGCATCCTTCGGGAGCGCTAGACTGATATGTGTATCCTTCGGGAACATTAGACTGATTATGTATATTCTACGGGATCACAAGACTGTGACTTTGCAGGGTACCCCAATAGGACGTTAATAGTTATTTTTCCCCTAACGGGCCCAGTAGTGGGTCTCTTACTGAGTATGTTTTTACTCACCCTTTTTATGTTTAATTGTTTTTCAGGCAAAGGTAATAAAGGATGCAGACCGATGAGGGACAAGAAGGAGACGTGTTTGCCATAGGGGAATGTTCTTCAAATGCTTCCGCTCTATGTTTTTCATACTTCTTAGTAAATGAGAATGTTTAGAAAATGTTGTGGTTGAACTGAGTTCATGAACCAATGTCTTGTAAACTGTACTTTGAAAATTTTGGTTATT
>JBBPDI010000032.1:9124354-9134577 GCA_037974545.1 Cucumis variabilis | reverse complement strand
TGATTTTCACATTAAGTACCCGCCTTGTAATCAAAGATATGGAATTACCTTCTTCAATATACTCGTCATCATCGGGTTTTTCATATTCTTTCTCAAGTTGTGCATCATTTTCCTCACATTCATCTTCTAAATCAATCACGCCATTTCTTTCAACCATGACTCTTTTATTGACACAATCTTTACTCATGTGTCCAAACCCTTTTCACTTCCAACATTGAATAGATCTAGTCTTCTCCCTTACATCCTTTAAAGCTTCAACCTTCTTAGTATTAGAACTCTCGACCTCCATACTTTTGGCAGCCACAAATTTATCCTTTGATTGCATTGATTCATTCCTATTCACAAAACAATTCTTGTTCCATGTATTAGAACTTGAAAAGGTGTGAGTTTTAGATACATATCTTTTTGAACGCTCCTTTTCTTCCTTCAATTGAGCTTCAATTTTGATAGCATAATGATACATAGCTTCCATATAAGGTGGTGGATTTCTATCAACAAGATGAGTAATTTCTTGATTCAAACCTCCAAGGAACCTAGACATGGTATCTTCCTCATCTTTTTGGATTCTTGCTCTTCCAATCAGAGTTTCCATCTCTCGATAATATTCAGCAACACTTCATGACCCAACATGTGAGCCAAGTTGTGTAAGTGCAACAAGCTTGATTTCAAACGCACCTGAAAGGCACTTAAAACGACCCAACAGTGCTCAAGTGTGAGTTCATAACTTATAGCCAACCAAAAAGTATAAGAAGCGTGAAACAAGGAACTCCAAGACCAAAAATGGTGACAAAGTATGCACGTGCAATAAACTTAGTCTCAAACGAAACCTAAAAGTCAAAAGCGACCTAACAAAGCTTGAGCGTGTGTTCAAAGGTCAAAATCTACCGAAAAGTTAAAAGATTGCGAGACAACAAGGACCCCGGGGTCCAAAGTAGCAACCAAGTGTGCAAGTGCTACAAGCTTGGCCCCAAACAAACCTATCCAGTGTTCGAAATGTGTGTGAGCACCACTTGAGCTTTCAAAATGACCTAACGTTGCTTATTAAGTGTAAGTTTGTGACTCACAGCCTACGAATAGCAAGGTTAAGAGTGAAAGGACGACCTAAAATGAAAACCAAGTATGTAAAGTGCAACAAACTTATTTTCAAACCAACCCATAAAGTTTTGAAGACGTGTCTGAGTATCACGTGAACTTTCAGAGCGACCTAAAAATGCTCAAGCGTGAGTTCGTAACTTAATAACCTACCAAAAATCACAAGAAAAAGCACTACAAGACCTACAATGCCAGCCAAGCGTGCAAGAGCGATAGGCGCAGTTCCAAACCAACCAAATATCTGTCTAAAAACTCTACAAGGCTTTCAAACTGACCGAACAATGCTTATGAGCAAGTTGTGACTGTCGCCAACCAAGGTTTTAAAAGCGTGAGAAAAGCACTTCATGACCCAACATGTGAGCCAAGTTGTGAAAGTGCAACAAGCTTGGTTTCAAACACACCTGAAAGGCATTTAAAACGACCAAACAATGCTCAAGTGTGAGTTAGTAACTTATAGCCCATCAAAAAGTATAAGAAGTGTGAAAAAAGGCACTCCAAGACCAAAAATGGCGACAGAGTATGCACGTGAAACAAACTTAGTCTCAAACCAAACCTAAAAAATGTTAAGAACGGGTCTAAGTACTATCACTTCAACTTCAAAAGCGACCTAACAAAGCTTGAACATGTGTTCAAAGGTTAGAACCTACCGAAAAGTTAAAAGATTGCGAGACAACAAGGACCTCGTAGTCCAAAGTAGCTACCAAGTGTGCAAGTGCTTCAAACTTGGCCCCAAACAAACCTATCAAGTGTTCGAAATGTGTGTGACCACCACTTAAGCTCTCAAAACCACCTAACGTTGCTTATTAAGTGTAAGTTCGTGACTCACATCCTACGAAGAATAAGGTTAAGACTGAAAGGACGACCCAAAACGAAAACCAAGTATGTAAAGTGCAACAAACTTAGTTTCAAACCAGCCCAGAAAGTTATGAAGACGTGTCTGAGTATCACGTGAACTTTCAGAGCGACCTAAAAATGCTCAAGCGTGAGTTTGTAACTTAATAACCTGTCAAAAAGCATGAGAAAAAGCACTACAAGAACCAAAAGGGGTTGAAGAAGCACTTGAAGGGTGTGGCTAGTGACCGGGCACGTGTAGCATACGAACGTCTCCCAAGATTTTCAACTTCACCCGTGCGACTAAAGAAGGTGAAGGAGATCAAACGGAACTGAGCAAGGTGTTTGGTGTATGTTTCACGTAATATTCAAATTAGGGTTTCAATTTTGAAGCTTCACGTAGATTCAATCATTTGGATCTCACTGGTGAGTATGGTTGATTACCAATGAGCAGAATGATAACGACGATCACTAAAGATGCTAAGGCGGTGAAGAAACAAATGTTAATAAATCTCCAACGTGTGCATGACATGGCAGCAAATGATCGAAGAACGACGGCAGAGAAAGAAGACCTAAAGATTATGAGGAAGAAACTGTTTGATTTGAGTGAAGATGAATCGGTCCGTGTGAATCGATTAAATGGGAATCAACATCATGAATCTATGGACGACGGGCTTGTGGATGAGCATATTCTGGAGGTTGGGCTTGAAAAGTTTGGGCCAAAAAAGGTATGGTGGAATGAGAGTTAGAATATTGGGCCGGTCAAGGGAAATTTTAATGTGCCAAATTCCTTTAATGTTGACAAGGTTGGTATCGATATGCAAAAAGTAAAGAATTATGCAAAATATATAGGCAAGGTCATTATCAACATATTCATGCTGGGAAATGAAAGTGATTTCGAAGGGTACTTACCTAAATCGCCTTGACAAAAGATTATTGAGAGTTCATCTTCTTGTTAGGTATCTTGGACTTCCTTTATTATCTGGTAGGTTACGGAGGTCGGATTGTGATATTCTCATTCATCGGATTACCAGTCGTATTCGATCTCGATCAACAAGAGTTTTATCTTTTGTTGTTCGGCTTTAGCTTATTCGTTCTGTTCTGTGCAGCTTTCAGGTTTATTGGGCTAGTGTGTTTGTTCTTCCTGCGAAAGTTCACAATGATGTTGATAAGATCCTGCGTTCTTATCTATGGAGAGGTAAGGAGGAGGGTGGGTGTGTTAAAGTGGCTTGGAATGAGGTGTGTCTTCCTTTTGATGAGGGAGGTCTTGCTATTCGCGATGGGACTTCTTGGAATATTGCGAGTACGATGAAGATCTTATGGTTGATGTTGGTGAAGTCTGGGTCCTTTTGGGTTGATTGGGTGGAGGCTTATATTTTGAAAGGGAGATCGCTTTGGGAGATTGATCCAGGGGTTGGTAGATCTTGGTGTCTTAGGGCTATCTTGCGAAAGTAAGATTATTTAAAAGAACAAGTTAGAGTTAAGGTGGGGGATGGCATGCGATGTAAAGTGTGGTTAGATCCGTGGTTGCAGGGCGGTTCTATCATTCAGCAGTTTGGGGAGAGGGTGATCTATGATGCTGCTAGTAGAAGGGATGCGAAGCTTGCTGATTTCATTGGTTTGGATGACAACTGGAGGTGGCCGCGTGGTTCTGTGGAGCTTATTGATATTTGGGATAGGATTCAGAGGGTGAGGCCGTGTCTTGGTATTGAGGATAGGTGGGTTTGGATTCCAGGTAATAGTGATGGGTTTTCAATTGCTAGTGTGTGGGATACTTTTTGCCACCGTAGTCTTAGGGTTAGGTGGGCAGGTTTACTTTGGGGTGGTGGTAATATCCCCAAGCATTCCTTTTGTGCTTGGTTGGATATCAGGGATAGATTGGGTACTAGAGATAGGTTGAGTCAGTGGGATAATTTTATTCCTTTGTCTTGCATTCTTTGTTGGGGAATTTTGAATCTCGCGATTATTTATTTTTTTCTTGTCCTTTTGGGTGGGAAATTTGGTCTAGGGTCCTTACGACTATGTCCTCCTCTCATAGGATTGAGTATTGGGGTGTGGAGTTGTCTTGGATTTGCCATAAAGGTATTGGGAAAGGGGTGAGAAATAAGTTATGGCGGGTTCTCTGGTGTGCTTCAATTTACTTCATTTGGCAGGAGAGCAATCATCTTAGGTTTGGTTTGAGACGAAGTTTGTTGCACGTGCATACTTTGTTGCCATTTTTGGTCTCGGAGTACCTTTTTTCATGCTTTTTGGCGGGCTACAAGTTACGAACTCACGCTTGAGCACTGTTGGGTCGTTTTAAACGCTTTTCAGGTGCGTTTGAAACCAAGCTTGTTGCACTTACACAACTTGGCTCACATGTTGGTTCATGAAGTGCTTCTTCCATGCTTTTAAACCTTGGTAGGCGACATTTACAACTGGCTCTTGAGCACTGTTCGATCGGTTTGAGAGCCTTGTAACGTTTTTGGACAATTTTTTTGGTTGGTTTGGAACTGCGCCTATCGCTCTTGCACGCTTGGCTGGCATCATAGATCTTGTAGGTTCTAACCTTCGAACACACACTCAAGCTTTGTTAGGTTGCTTTTGACATTGAAATGATAGTACTTTGACCCGTTCTTAACACTTCTTAGGTTTGGTTTGATACGAAGTTTGTTGCACGTGCATACTCTATTGCCATTTTTTGTCTCAGAGATCTTGGGAAGAACTGAAATGCCTATAATCACACTTATGGAGAATGGCCTCATATTCTTTCAATTTAAAAGGTTGAAATCGATAAAATGGATCCTCTCTCGTGGTCCATGGCATCTTGGAGGCAAACCCATGCTCCTTCGAAAATGGATTCTAGGTATCGTCCCTGAAACTTTTGTTTTTGATTCTTTTCCTATTTGGTTTAAACTATTGTGTATTCCAATGGAGTTATGGAAAGAAGTCGGTTTGACGGTTGTTGCAAGTGCTATAGGAAAGTCTCTATCTCTAGATCTTTCTACCAAAGAGCAACGTAGGTTGTCTTATGCCTGTGTGTGTGTGGAAATGAATATTGATTGTCCTATGTCTGCTGATATAACTGTTAACCTTAGGGGAGAGGAGTTCATTATGACAGTTTCGTATGAGTGAAAGCCTAGAAAGTGTAGTTTGTGTAGCTCATTTGGTCATTCTAATGGCACTTGCCCTAAGAATTGAAAATAAAGTCAATAATAAGGTAGCTAAGGAGGTGGTTCCTCTAAATGGGGAGTGTGGTGATGTTGTCATGGTATCCTTTAAACAGCTGGAAGAAGGAGAGATTAGTAACCCCCAGTTGAGTCCTACGAAGGATAAGGAGTGTGTGTAGAATTGATCTCTGTTCGAGATAAAGGAAAACAAGTGGAGGTGTCTATGTCGAACTCTTTTGGCAGTCTCATGAAAGTAGGGGAAAGAGATAAATGAGCTTTATCTATAATGGATAGTTCTTCTCCGCCCCTAAGGGTTGATGATTCTGCTTTGGTTCTTAGAAGACTAAGTAATGGTATTCCGAAGGGAGCAAAAGCTCCTGTATAAACTCATGATTAGTTGATGTTCTAGGAACGTGCAGGGTCTAAATAGCCCTATAAAGTTTAGAGTGGTGATGGATTTTTTGGCGGTGTCTAGGGTGGGTTTCTGTTGTATTCAGGAAACTAGAGTTAGGGAAGAAAATTTTGTTTCTATCTCTAGAAGATTTGATGACTCGTGGGATTTTACTTGTAATTATAGCAACTGTGGTATTGGTCGTATGTGGGTTACGTGGAAACAAAACATATTTGTATTTACGCCTAAAGAGGTTACAGATCAGTTTATCTTTGGTTTGGTTACAGATTTAAGTTTGGGGGAGAGTATATAAGTTCTTTGTGTGTAAGCTTCTAATAACTATATTGAGAGACGTATTTTGTGGAGGTATATGATTGAGATTTCTGCTGGATGGAGAGGGCCAGGTATGGTAATGGGTGATTTTGATACCATTAGAACTTACTCAGAAGCGTTCAGTGGGGAGCCTAGTTTAAAGAAGATGGGGGAGTTTGACTTGACTATTCGAGAGGCTGACCTTGTTGAACCTTCGATGCAAGGTAACTGGTTTACTTAGACAAGTAAGGTACACGGTTCTGGTTTGATGAAGAGGTTAGATTGGATTCTGGTGAATGATCAGGGCATTAGTCTCTGGTCAAATATAAGGGTAAAATGTTCTTCCTTGGGGTATTTCTGATCACTTTCCTATACTTGTTTATCCAAATCATCAGCAGAGACAACGAGTGGTCTCTTTTTGGTTCTTTAACCATTGGATTGAGGAAGCTTCTTTTTTGGATATAGTCTCTTCTGTTTGGGCCAAAGATACTAGGGTTTCGCCTATTGTGAGTTTTGTGCAAAACTAAAGAAATCTAAATCCTCTTCTTCGTAGTCATTTTAGTAAGAACATCTGAATCATTAGTGAAGAGGTTCGGCTTGCAAAGGATATGTTGGACCAAGCCCAGCGAGATGTGGTGAAGCAAGTTTAGCTATGGTCAATTTTTGGAAAGCAGTTAGGGTGGAGGAAGTTGCTATGTGTCAGAAGTCTAGAATCAGGTGGCTGAAGTTAGGTGATCATAATAATGCATTCTTTCATCAATCTGTTAGGACTCGTCAGTGTAGTAATGCTATGTGTTTTGTGATTGATTTGGGAATCGAGTGACTAACCATGATGAGGTGACTCATGTAGTTATTAATTACTTTAAAAGGAGCCTGGATTCTCAGGATATTGGGTACAAAGAGCTTTCCCCTTGTATTAAGAATATTGTTCAGTTTAAGTGGTCTAAGGAGTGTTGCCAAGCCCTTCATATGCAAATTGGAAGAGAGGAGGTGAGACGTGTTCTGTCCTCCATGGATAGTGGTAAGGCTCCTGGCCTAGATGGGTATTATGTGGGTTTCTTCAAAGGAGCATGGACTGTGGTTGGGGAGGATTTATGTGATGTTGTTCTACACTTCTTTGAAACTAGTTATCTTCCTCAGAGTGTGAATTCTACTGCCATTACTCTTATTATGAAAAGGAATGGTGTTGACCGTTTGGAAGATTTTAGACCTACTTCTTGTTGTAATGTTATGTACAAGTGTATCTCTAAGATTTGGGCTGATAGGCTTCATGAGTGGCTTCCTTCGTTTATCGATGGTAATCAGTCAGCTTTCATTCCTGGGAGGAGTATTATTGATAATATACTCCTATGTCAGAAGCTTGTTGGGGGTTATCATACTAACTCAGGTAAACCTCGTTGTACCATGAAGGTTGATCTCCAAAAAGCATATGATTCGGTCAATTGGGATTTTCTTTTTGGTTTGTTGATGGCTATTGGTACTCCTTTGAGATTTGTGAGCTGGATTCGTGCTTGTGTTCCCCAATGTTTTCCATGATAAATGGATCTTTGGAAGGTTTCTTTCATAGGGGGAAAGGCCTTAGACCCCGCTTTCTCCATTCTTATTCGTTATGGTTATGGAGGTCCTTTCTCATATGTTGAACCATTTGCCTCAGAACTTTTAGTTCCACTAGTTTTGTGAAAAGGTCAGGCTTACTCATCTTGCTTTTGCAGAGATCTCATGATTTATGCTGCTGATGAGTTTTCTTTAGGGTTCATTAAAGAGACTATTCAGAAGTTTGGGAAGTTATCTGGGATCTTTGCTAATCTTGGGAAAAGTTCTATATTTGTTGTGGGGGTTAGTAGTGTAAAACTTCTCATCTTGCTACTAGTATGGGTTTTACCATTGGTAACCTCCCGATTAGGTATCTTGGGATCCCGTAACTGTCTAGAAAATTACAACGTTCTAATTGTGATCCTCTTATTCAACGGATTACCAGTCGTATTCGGTCTTGGTCTGCTAGAGTCTTATCTTTTGCAGGTAGACTTCAGCTTGTCTGTGTTGTTCTTCGCAGTCTTCAGGTGTATTGGGTTAGTGTTTTTGTATTGCCTGCAAAAGTTCACAAAGATATTGATAAGATTCTGCGTTCTTATCTTTGGAGAGGGAAGGTGAAGGGTAGAGGTGGTATTAAAGTGGCTTGGGATGAGGTGTGTCTTCTTTTTGAGGAGGGCGATCTTACTATTTGAGATGGATTGTCTTGGAATATTGTGCACTATGAAGATTTTATGGTTATTGCTGGTGAAGTCAGGCTCTCTGTGGGTTGCTTGGTTGGAAGCTTACATCCTTAAGCCGCTGTGGGAGGTTGAAGTTGGGGTGGGTCGTTCTTGGTGCCTTTGGGCTATCTTGCGTAAGTGGAATTACCTAAAAGCACATGTAAGGATGGAGGTGGGTAATGGTAGGAGGTGTAGAGTTTGGTTAGATTCGTGGTTGTCGGGTGATCCTATCATTCAGCAGTTTGGAAAGAGGGTGATTTATGATGCGGCTAGTAGGTGGGATGCTCGACTGGCTGATTTCATTTGTTTGTATGGTGACTGGAGGTGGCCTCGTATTTCGATGGAGTTGATTGACATATGGGATAGGGCTCAGAGGGTTAGTACGTGTCTGGGTGTCGAGCATAGGTGGATTAGGATTTCGGGTAATCATGATGAGTTTTCGATAGCCAGTGTGTGGGATACTTTTCATCCCCATAGGGTTAGGGTTGGTTGGAAGGGTTTACTGTGGGGTGGGGAAAATATTCCTAAGCATTCCTTTTGTGCTTGGTTGGCTATCAGGGACAAATTGGGTACTAGAGATAGGTTGAGTTAGTGGGATAGTTCTATTCCTTTGTCTTGCATTCTTTGTGGAGGGTGTGTTGAGTCTCGTGATCATTTGTTTTTTCTTATCCTTTTGGGTGGAAAATTTGGTCTAGGGTTCTTAGGACTATGTCCTCTTCTCATAGGATTGGGTATTGAGGGGTGGAGTTGTCTTGGATTTGCCATAAGGGTATTGGGAAAGAGCTTAGGAATAAGTTATGGAGAGTTCTCTGGTGTGCTACGATTTACTTTATTTGGCAGGAGCATAATCATCGACTTCATGGAGGTCAGGCTCGTGATCCTATGATAATTTTCCAGCTCATTCATTCATGCATTCGGGCTCGTCTTGTTTCTTGGTCCAGAAATGCTCATGGTCTTATTTAGTGGCTTCTATCGTTTTGTTTTGTTTTTTTGTTTTTTTTCTATTTGTCCCCTGGCTGTGGGTTTTTTTTTCTTTTATTAGTTTTGTCTTGTTGTTTTATTTTTTTCTGCTTGTCCCCGGTCTGTGGGTTTTTTTCTTAAGCTAGTTTTGGCTTATTGTTGGTTTTTTCGTCATGTCCTTTGTTCTAGAGGGTGCTATTTTTTTGTTTATGTGTGCGTTTCATGGTCTTTGGACGTTCTTTTTTTCTTTTGTGTTTGTGCTCTTTCTTCGGTCTGTGGGGTTTTTTTCTTCTTTCTCTTTAGGTTTTGTTGTTATAGCCCGAGTTGTGGGCTGTTGTCTTATTTGGTTTTATTTCTTTTCTTCTCTTTGTGAGCATTATCCGCTCTTGTGCCTTGGTTTCAGGCTGTGAGGTCCTCCGTGTTGTTGTATAATATTATCGTTACCTTTTCAAAAATAAAGTGAGGAAAGTGAGGGGCAAAAGGTGAGTGAAAATCAAGAGAGAGAAAAAAGTGATTTTGAGGAAAAAAAAGAATGTGAGTTTGGCCTAGTGCTTTTAAGTCTCTTTTGCAGGAATTTAATGACATGTTTCCACATGAAGATGCACCTACGGGTTTACCTCCTCTAAGAGGGATTGAACATGAAATTGACATCATTCCAGGTGCAACTCTTCCAAACATGGCTGCCTATAGGACCAATCCAACCGAGACTAAGGAGATCCAAAGACAAGTTCAAGAACTCATGGATAAAGGGTATATTAGAGAAAGCATGAGTCCTTGCTCGATTCTGGTGATTTTGGCACCCAAGAAAGATGGTACATGGAGGATGTGTGTTGATTGTCAAGCTATCAACAAAATAACGGTAAAGTATCGACATCCCATTCCTCGATTAGATGACATGTTAGATGAATTGCATGGTGCTAATCTGTTTTCAAAAATAGACCTTAAAAATGGTTATCACCAAATTCATATGCATGTAGGAGATTAATGGAAAACGGCTTTCAAAACAAAGTTTGGGCTTTATGAGTGGCTTGTTTTGCCATTTGGCCTTACTAATGCACCAAATACTGTTATGAGGCTAATGAATCATGTTTTGAGAGAATACATAGTAAAATTTGTGGTTGTATACTTTGATGATATCCTTGTTTACTCAAAAGGCTTTAATGATCATATTTTGCATGTTAAGACAATTTTACTCAAACTTAGAGAAGAGAAGCTTTATGCCAACTTCAAAAAGTG
>JBBPDI010000032.1:9084746-9108764 GCA_037974545.1 Cucumis variabilis | reverse complement strand
ATCTTGAATCGTTGGAGCCCATGATTTATAGGTCCATTAGGTTCCCCTACTAGCTCATATGGAATAAACTTAGAATAGTATGATGGAGTAATTTGAATTGTTCGAAATGGGAGAAGAGACAGAAACTGATAAATTTTAGATTAGAAATAGAGTTGTAAGTTTAAATGGGATTTAAATATTATAAATATGAATATGGATTCATACTCGGAATCTTGAAAATGATGGAAATGATCAAAGTTATAAAAAATTAAAATGTTGACTTTTGACTTTGGAAAGCCAAACTTTGATCATCTATATATTCAAATGTGATTCAAATTTTGAGAAAATAAATGCGGATTCATGCTCGGAAGGTCGGCTTTAGTTAAGATGGTTAAAATTGTAAAAAGTCAAAATATTGACTTTTGACTTAGAAAAGTCTAAGTTTGACTTTGACTTGAATGGTCACATGACCATTTTACCTCTTAACTAAAGTTAGTGAAAAAATTCAACATTTTGTTGGATAATCCCACTAACTCTTAGTGGGCTATGTGTAGGCTCATGATGATGACACTAAACCCAGTAATAGAAATTAGAATGGTAAATAATTCGACTAAAGGTTAGTGGATTATGAAGTGCCGAGTTATAGTGAATTAAATTGCATGCATTATGCATGTTATTTCTTTATAAATTAGTTTTGATTCTTTATTTTAAATATTTTTTGAAATTTTGTTTAAAATTTTAAAATTTATCTTTCACTAAATTATTATTCTTCACCTCTCTTACACCAAAATAAATAAATAACTCTCCCTTCCAAATTTGATCTCTCTCTCAAATCTCTATCTCGATTCCTTCTTCAATCGGATTCCACAATCCGATTCTTCGTCCAGAGGATAGTATGTTACTACTAGTGGTGGTCTGTTGGTTTTAGTGAGAGGTGTACTCGTTCTTATTCGGATAGCTATGAAGGTATATTTTTTTCCAAACCCTAATTCTTTTTAGTTTAGGGTTGCATGTTAAATAGGTGCAATTAAGGTAGTTTTTTCAATTCCTTTTTATGTTGCGCATGTCTCTTTCTAACAAATTACTCTTTCAATTCACTATTCTCTCTAAAATTACTCCCAATTTCTCCCAAATTCAAAATTCTTTACCCTCATTCTACCATTTTTGGATCTTCAACAAATTTTCTAGAATTATTGCAGATGCAAGCTAATTTCTTGAGGTAATTTAGGCTTAGGTGATTTTAATCTTTGAAAATTTCACTACTTTGATATTTTTAATTGTAATTAGGGTTTGGTTAATCTTTAATCTTGGTGTAATTTTTGTTAGAATCATGATTCATTTGTATCAAGAATTAGATCTTTGATTCAATTTTATCAATTTTTTAATTTCAATTCTTGATCCTTTATTTTTTTATTCAATCTCTGTAATAAATTTACCTTAAGTATATCAATTAGTGCAAGATTAATTGAATTACTTGTATCTACACAAAAATTCTCTTAATTCTTGATTGTGTCTCTTCTATTCTTGAAATTGTTTGATGTTTTATGGATTTCAATTTTTCTTAGTCAATTCTTGGGATTAAATTACATACATTTTTCAGTGCACAAATTAATTTCCATTTAATTCCTTGGTTGCAAAATTAGGAATGATCTATCTTGTAATTTTCTTTGAAGAACAACTAGGGGTTTAGTTAAGATTGCAAGAATTAAACTAATCCCCCCTGAAATTAATTTCCTTTCAAATTCAAAATTCCTCCAAGATCAAGCAAATTGATCTTGTGAGAAATCATAAATAAAAAATCTTCTCTTAATTAAGCATGATTCAACTTCCTTTACTTTCTTTGATTGAATGATAAGATTATATCAATGCCTAAGCTCATTCCTCACTTCTCCTCTTTGAATTCAATCTTTAATATCTTGTTTTGTGAATGGTATTGCAAAACTAAATTCCTCTTCTCATTCGTTCTTACAATTTTCCCACAAATAATGCTTTTTTTTTTTCTTTTTGTTACTAATACCATTCTTTTCAATCATTACATTCAAGAAAACATCTATCCTACACTCTCTTAGGTTCGTAACTCGTGCTTGCACCTATCTATGGTAAAAGTCAAAGGTAAAATGCAAATAATTTTTTATCAAGGCAGTTTAGGTAAGCACCCTTTGCAACAACTTACATTTTTAAATATACATGCATTAATAACAACCTTGCCAATATATTTTTCATAATTCTTTACTTTTTGCATATCAATTTTGATCATGTCAAAAATGGTGCCATTTTCGGGGAGTGGCACAGCTTAGTATTTCTTGAATCTTTTCTTGCAACTTTTTTGTTCGTATTTTTAGAAAATCATATTAGATTTGTAATCTTTCTTTGGTATTAAAAAAAAATTGCATGATATTCTTTTTCTTTGCTTTCTTTAATGCATGACTAGGTTGTCCAACGCATCTTGAATAGAATATGAAGAAGATATAACATTGTATGAAAGAAGACTAAGGAAAGAAAAGAAAAAGTTAGTAGTCCATCCTCAGAAGCTCACATTTTCACATTTGAACGATCTCTTGAAGAACAATTCGAGTCTTCCTTAGAGAACAATTTAAACAATCTAATGGGAGAAGAGACACCCAAAAAACCCTTAGGGAATTATATGATCCCGATGTCCATTAAAGGCCAATAGGAATAGTGATTCTACCTACCACAACCAACTTTCACCTTAGGTCATATTTGATCTCAAACTTACCTATCTTTAGAGGATCCAATGGAGAAGACCCATATAAACACCGTAGGAATTTTTCTTGGGCATGTGATCTCCTTAGACTTCATGGGGTAACCGAGGAACAATTGCACCTTAGGAAATTTTCCTTTTCCCTCGCCGATAATGCCAAAAGATGGCTTATAAACCTAGAGTCTCAAACCATCACCACTTGGAAACAACTTAAGAAAATGTTCTTAGAAAAATTCTTCCCAATCACTAGAGCTCAAGCAGTCTTAAAAGAAATCTATAGTGCTAGGCAAGTTCAAAATGAAACTTTATTTGAATCTTGGGAGAGGCATAATGAACTTTGTGCTAGGTTGCCTTATAACCAATTGACTGAGAGAGACACTGTGCAATATTTTTATTTGGAGTTGTTGCCATCGGTTACGGACTCCATAGATGCCGCTTCAGATGAGATCTTCATTGCTAAAACTCCCTCAGAAACTAGGAGGTTAGTCTCTAGAATAGCCAAAAATTCTCAAAATTGTATCAGTAGTAGAACACTTGATGCAAACTGTTCTTTGTCTTGTGATAACTCTGTTAAAGAGAAAGTGAATTTACTTACTAAGATATTTACTTCTTTTGTGAAAGGAGAGGTGCCTAAATTAGTTTCATGTGGAGTATGTGACTTGCTTGACCACCATAATGACCAATGTCCTGAGATAAAAGAGGTATGCTTACAACTCTAGATGGAGGGACAATCCAAATCTTATATGGGACCCTCAAGAACCTAAATATAACAACAGCCCTTCATCATCATCATCATTAAAAGGTACGTACTTAGAAGAAATAGTTTCCAAGTTAGCTTTTAGCTCGAATAGCTTTAAAACTGATTTTGAAAAGAATCTAGCTAAGTTGAGTAAGTATATTGCTAGTTCAACCGGAGTCATTAAAAATGATATGGAAACATGAAAACATCTATCTCAGAGTTAGGAAAGAAGCTAAACCAGTTAGCAATTCAATTTCTTAAAACGGAAGGGAAAGACGAACTTTCCACCCAACCAAACCATGCTAATGTAAGAGCCATCACCTTAAGAAGTGGTAAGGTTTTAAATGAAAAATGATGATGTTCCTTTACCTCATAATGATCCTAACTTGGAGAGAAGTGATTCAAATATCAAAGAAGTAAACAATGTACATACTAATCCTTCTCTTTCTAATGCTTCTTCTTCTAACAATGATTCAAAAAACCATATTGATAATTCTCTACCTCCTTTTCCTTCTAGGTTATCTCAACCAAGGAAAGAACTCAAGAATGATAAAGAACTCCTTGAAGTTTTCAAAAAGGTAGAATTGAATCTACCCCTCTTTACGTCATTTAAAAGCATACCAAGGTACACAAAATTTCTTGAGGCGTTATGCACTCATGAGAGGAGAAGTAGAAGCTAAGAAAAAGTAATGGTTAGTAAAAATGTCTCTTCACTCATAAAGAAGAATCTTCCAGAAAAATGTGTTGATCTGGATATGTTTTCACTTCCTTGCACTATAGGAAATAGAGACATATCTAATGTCATGCTTGATTTAGGTGCTTCCATTAATGTCATGCCACTTAGTGTTTTCAAAGACTTTGGATTAAATGGACTTGAAAGGACTAGCATTTGTATTCAACTTGATGATAGGTCTTTTACTTCTCCATTAGGGATTGTAGAAGATGTCCTAGTTAAGGTAAAAATATCTAATATTCCCTGCTGATTTTTACATAATTGAAATGAACAATGAATTTGCACGTACATCTCTTACCATATTTTTAGGAAGAAAATTTTTGAAAATTGCCAAAGCCATAATTAATGTTGATAAAAGTTTTCTTAGTGTTGAGTTTGATAGAGATGTTGTGTCTTTCAATATTTTTGATGATGTAAAGTCCTCTAATGATCATGTTTCATTGTGTGCACTTGATACTTTAGAATCATTAGAGACATTAGAATAGCATATTGTTCATGTGTTGTAACATTATCAGCTAAAGCATGCTCATCATTTATACTAGTAACAAAGTCAATGAAGATTGAAAGATCATCATCACTAGGTTTCTCCTTAGCAAATTCATTATCAACATATTCTAGAGTTGCTAAATCTATAAGCTCATTGAATTTATCATGCTTTAGGTAATAATTTTACATTTAGTAGTGAACTTGATCTAGGAAGAAACATTAAGGATGATGATGAACAAATTTTAAAAAACATAGGCATTGATAATGAAAATGACTCAAGCATCCACATAAAAAAAATTGAAAAAGAGAATGATTTGGAAAATGGTCCTTGTGAAGTTTATTTGCATAAAGAATACGAGAATTCTAATTTTAATGAACTTACTTTACCTTTGCAGGGAAATGAGATAAAACTGATTCTTCTTACCTCAAATATGTGTTCTTAGGAGAACATGATACATATCCTGTCATAATATCAAAGGAGTTTACCGAAGAACAAGAGATAAGGTTGCTTGAAACATTAAAAAGACATAAGCAAGCCATTGGCTGGAGTCTTGAAGACTTGAAAGGTATTGATTCATCCTTTTGCACACACCGTATCTATCTTGAGGAAGGGAAAAAGAACAAAGTTCAACTACAAAGACGCCTCAATCCTACCTTGAAGGAAGTTGTCAAAAAAGAGGTCTTGAAGCTTAAAGATGTTGATATCATATATCCAGTATCGCATAGCACTTGGATAAGTCCTATTCATGTATTACCCAAGAAGATCGATATGCCATTGTGGAAAATAGCAAAGGTGAGTTCGTTCCTACTTATGTTTCAAATATTTGGAACATGTGTATCGATTATAGGAAGCTAAATGAGGTAACTCTTAAAGATCACTCCCCTTTACCTTTTTCTAGATCAAATGAATGAACAATTATGAGAGAAATCTTACTTTTGCTTTCTAGATGGATCCTCTGGATTTTATCAAATACCCATTGCATGTGTAGACCAACCTAAGACCACTTTTACATGTGAACTTGGAACTTTTGCTTATAAAAGAATGCCTTTTAGACTACGTAATGCTCCTGCGACATTTCAAAGGTGCATGTTAAACATATTCACAAATTTCATAGGAAAATGCATAGAAGTGTTAGTGGATTATTTTACCGTTTATGGAAATAATTTTGATTCTTTCTTAAATTTTTTAAAGTTGACCTTAAAGAGATTCATAGATACTAACTTAGTGCTTAACTTTGAAAAGTGTCATTTCATGGCCTCTGACGGTATAGTTCTAGGAAACTTAGTATCATCTAAGGGAATAGAAATTGACAGAGGTAAGATTGATGTGATTCAAAATTTTCCCTATCGCACTTGTTTGAAAGACCTTAGATTATTTTTGGGTATTGCGGTTTTTATAGAAGGTTTATAAAAGATTTTTCTAATATAGCTTTGCCTTTGGCAATTTTACTTCAAAATGTTGTCATTGATGATAAATGCATGCATGCCTTCGATACTTTGAAAAATAAATTGACTTCTTCTCCTATCTTGCAAACACCTAATTGGAACTTACCATTTGAGATAATGTGTGATGCAAGTGATCATGCATTAGGTGCAGTGCTAGAATAAGGAATAGATAACAAATTGCATGTTATATAATTTATATCTCGTACTTTAAACTCTGCTCAAGCTAATTACTTCACAACTGAAAAAGAGTTTTTGTCTATAAATCTTTGCTCTTGATAAGTTTTGTAGCTACATAATTAAATAAAAAATAACTGTGTACACTGATCATGCAGCTACCAAATATCTTGCAAACAAAAAAAGGAGCAAAGCAAGGATTATTAGATGGGTACTCTTGCGTCAAGAGTTTAACTTGACAATCAAATATAGGAAAGGTATGGACAATCCCGTTGCCGATCACTTAAGCATAATTGTTCAAAAACAAGACGAAAATCCAGTAAGGGAACATTTCTTTGATGAATACCTCTTTAAGTTAGATTTGCACACTCCATGGTATGCTGACAAAGTTAATTACCTTGTTACCGGTAAACTTCTTTCTCATTTCTCTTATAATAAAAATATAAATTAAAAAATGAGTCAAAGCATTATGTTTGGGGGTCTCCTTATCTTTGGAAATTAGGAATAGACCAAATAGTTAGAAGATGTGTTGCTGAAAATTAGCATGATTTTGTCTTGTCTTTTTGCCATGAAAAAGCATGTGAAGGACATTTTGATCCTAAGCATACTGCTAGAAAGATTTTAGACTCTGGATTCTTATGCATACCGTAAAGCATGTGAAAAATGTAAAAACTTTAGTTCCATTTTCAAAAGGAATGAAATGCCATTAAAACCAATTCTCCCTTAATAAGCTTTTGACATTTGGAAATTGATTTCATGGGTCCATTTCCTTCCTCTTTTGAAAATCTTTATATTTTTGTTGCAGTAGATTATGTATCCAAGTGGGTTGAGGCAATCCCCACTAGAACTAATTCTTCCTTTGTTGTCTCCTCTTTCTTAGTTACAAACATCTTCTCTAGAGTCGGTATTTCCAAAACCATAATAAGTGACCAAGGAATCCACTTTTGTAACTAGACCATTGAGGCATTAATGAAGAAATATGGAGTCCAACACTAAGTTTCAACTTCGTATCATCCTCAAACAAATGGCCAAGCAATATTTTTAAACTCAGAGGTAAAATCCGTTCTTAAAAAAACTGTTAATCCTAGTATAAAATATTGGAGCCTTAGATTGAATGATGCACTTTGGGCTTATAGGACAGCTTACAAAACACCCATAGACACAACAACATTTAAATTAGTGTTTGGTAAAGCATGTCATCTTCTCGTAGAATTAGAACACAAAACCTTTTGGCCTATTAAAAAGTGCAACTTATCTCTTGAAGAAGCAGGCAAGAATAGATTATTAGAACTCAGTGAGTTAGAAGAACATAGACTTGATTCTTATGATAACTCTAAGATCTATAAGGACAAAACCAAAATTTACCATGATAAAAAGATCCTTAAAAAAGAGTTCAAAGTAGGGGATAAAGTGCTTTTTTATAACTCATCTTTATCTTTCATGCCATGCAAACTAAAATTCTAGTGGATTGGCCCATTTGTTGTTTCTAATGTCTTTGATTATGGAGTAGTTGAGATTATAAGTTAGAAAGCAGAAAAAATTCTGAAAGTAAATGGGCATAGACTCAAATTCTTCATTGAAGGAGAACCTTCATCTTCCCAAGCACACTGTGCACTTGTTGTTTATATCTTGCCTACACATGAGTTGGTGAAATAAACGATCGAGCAACTAACCAGAAAAATTTGTGCTTCCTGAAGGCAACCAGACATCAATTTTACTTGCTTTCTTTAATTTGTGTCTTTCCTTTTCTTTTACTTTCTAGTTTTTACCTTTTTTTTCTAATAAAACTAAAAAAAAATTCTTTCGTTTTCAGGAATAAAATCTTACCCAAAACACACTGTGCATACGAAAAGAATAATTAATCCCTTCTCCATGCAAGCTTACCATCAAGAATCATCTAGGGGATTACACTATTTCCTTTTCTTTCTCTTTCTCTTTACTTTGCTTTTTAAAGCAACTTTGAGGACAAAGCAAATTTTTAAGTGGTGGGTGGATAGAATGTTTCTTGATAATTAGCTTAGTATGCATGTGTATGAATATGGAATACTTTTTTTAAAAAATTTCAAAGATTGCATATCTGCTCAACCCTTGAGTTGAGCTTGGGTTTGTGAATTATCACAATTTGAAAATAATTGTCATAATTTGAATGTATATGAATACCATGAATAGAATGAATTGAGAATGACCTGTTATCATTTTTTGTTTTTAACCATTTTTTAGCCATACCCCTTTTTAGCCATTTAAAGATAGCCTATTCTCAATCTTTATCATTCATATGTTCATTATTTTTATATTTTTATGCAGAATATGAAAGTAGACTCTGATATGAACCCAACGACATGAAAATTACATAAATCAGAGTTTAAATGAAGGAGAACGGGCAAATTAAACATAAGGCGCATTTATGTAAGTAATTGAAGAAGATTGACACGTGTCAGTCAATTACACGTGCATACCCAACTCTCACGTCTCCAGTTCGAACCTCACATGACGCATATTGATTTCCAGATTTCCTCAAGCAATGCAATGCTGTTTTGGCTTATTCGTGCGTGCATCCCCCAGATCGCCAGTTTAAAACTCATCCAATGCATAATTAGTCCTGGATTTAAAAGCACCATATGACGTCATTTTGACCCTTATCCTCGTCAGCATGTGTCTTCAATCCATGTCTTTAGCCAATCCATCTCTCTTCATGCTCCACGTGGCACGATCTCCTTACGTACATCATTCAGCCACCAGAGTTCGAATCCCAGCCAATGTAATTTCATTTTTCTTCAACTTTTTCATGGTATTTTCATAATTATTTGTCAAATTTCTGAGATTTCTCCATTTTCGTTATTTTTAAATGGCAACGGGCTTTGAGAGTGTAATTTTGGGCCCATTTGCTATAATCCTACAATCTTTCCTATAAATACCCTTAATAATCCATAATTACTCATTCATTTCACTACTCCCTCCAAAATTACTCTCAATTTCTCTCAAATTCCAAATTCTTTACCCTCATTCTTTCATTTTTTGAATCTTCACCAAATTTCTAGAATTATTGAAGATGCAACGCTAATTTCTTGAGGTAATTTCTGCTTAGGTGATTCTAATCTTTGAGAATTTCATTAATTTTATTTTTTATTGTAATTAGGGTTTGATTAATCTTTGATCTTGATGTAATTTTTGTTAGAATCATGATTCAATTGTATCAAGACCTAGATCTTTGATTCAATTTTATCAATTCTCATAATTTCAATTCTTGATCCTTTATTTTTTTATTCAATCTTTATAAGCAATTTACCTAAGTATATCAATTAGTGCAAGATTAATTCAGTTACTTGTATCTACACAAAAATTTTCTTGACTCTTGATTGTATCTCTCCCATTCTTAAAATTACTTGATGCTTTATGGATTTCAAATATTCTTAGTCAATTCTTGGAATTAAATTGCATACTTTTTTTAGTGCACAAATTAATTTCCATTTAATTCCTTGGTTGCAAAATTATGAATGATCTATCTTGTAATTTTCTTTGAAGAACAACTAGGGGGTTTGGTTAAGATTGCAAGAATTAAATTAATCCCCCATGAAATTCATTTCTTTTCTTGAATTTTGGTTCAAAATTTCTCCAAGATCAAGCAATTTGATCTTGTGAGAAATCTCGAATAAAAAATCCCCTCTTAATTAAGCATGATTCAACTTCCTTTACTTTCTTTGACTCAATGATAAGATTTGATCAATGCATAAGCTCATTCCTCACTTCTCTTATTCAAATTCAATCTTTAATATCTTTTTTTGTGAATTGTATTGCAAATTAAATTCCCCTTCTCATTCTCCCTTATAATTTTCTCCTCTATTGTTTTCAATGCTTTTCTTTTCTTTTTGTTACTAATCACATTATTTTCAAGTATTACATTCAAGAAAACATCTACCTTACACTCTCTTGGGTTTGACACTCGTGCTTACACCTATCTAATGTGAAAGTCAAAGGTAAACTACAAATAATTTTTTGTCAAGGCGATTTAGGTAAGCATCCTTTGCAACCACTTTAATTTCCAAATATACGTGTGTTGTTAATTTATCACCTCTGGTTCGTAATTTATTTTCTGACCTTTTACAATGGCATAATAATTGTCTATGTAAAAAATCCTGTTGTAAAATGCATCTACCACACCTGGTTTGATCGCTTTTACCCTTTGAAGAATTTTGGCCATTCTAATGCTTTGATGGGGATTGCAAGGTAGGGTGGTAGTTGTCCCTCAAATAGGAAAAAGCCCTTCCTCTTCTACTGCTTAACTCGTATCTTTTAGCGAACCCTTTTCTTTCTTTACAACCTCCTTTTTGGGGTCTTGGCTTTCTGAAATCTTCCTCTTCTTTAAGTGTTTCTCCTCATCCTTATCCTCCAAACGACTTAATTTGTTGAGTTCCTTTTCAAATTCTTTGCAAAACTCCTCAGTTGATTTTTCTTTTTCCTTGCTCTTTTTCTTGGCATGTGTTAAATCCTCGATTTTGTTAAGGAGCTCTTTTCGCTCTCTAAACTTTTTCTTTTTCTTTTCCTCTAGCATGAACTTTATATCTTGGACTTGATCCTTAACCTTTAAGATCCCATCTTTGTCTTTCACAGTTTTCTTTTGGGTCTGAATCGCCAACCTTCTATACTCAATTTCAGGAACTGGTGAGGAGATATCTCTTTCGCATTCGTTTCTTGCTTCATCACTAACATCTTTGCCTACTTCTTCTTCTTATATTCCCTTTTTTCTTGCATTTCTTTTTCTCCCTCCTTCGGGTGTTCTTCTTTCCTTACCTTCTCTTTATCCTCTTTCCTGTTCTTTTCCATTTTCTTTGCTTTCTCCTTTCTGGTGGTCTTTTTAAGAGAGCTATAGCACAACTTCAATACTTTAGTTTGCTACAACAACTTCTTTACCATTGATAATGAAAGAACTATGCCCTCATGTCCTTAAAATCCCACTTGAGCTAGGAAGGGTTACACCTTCAGTATTGAACAGGGGGTTGAGTTGGGCTTGCTCCTACACAGGGCCGTTGGACTGTGTAAAAGCGAATAGTTTCACTCTATTTCTCAAGATGAATGGACACACTCTCTACTTCCTTCCTTTCAGAATGATTGATAGTTTTATCTTCAGCCATTGTTCATGTGAGATCCAAACAGGGATGAAAGATTAAGGTTTAGAAGAATTGAACTTACTTATCTCTTTGAAGAAAGTGTCTAAAGCTTAGGGTAGTCAAGAAATCAAGAAAATGTGTACGATGAAAAACTGAATGTTAGGGTTTTATAAGGGTTTCTTTTTAAGATACCCCTAACTATGGTTAGCTTTTGGTTAACCGCACAGTTGTGTCATCCAGAATAGATAACGAAAGGACATTCTGACACCATCATTTAGGTTCTTAATGTGCGAGGTAATCATTATGAATTAAACATGAAATTCTAAAGATGCGATTAAAACTTCTTAAAACCTTGAAAATCTATTGCTTTTCTATTTGTGAGAAGATCAAAACGCTGAATATGTTTTGATGTGAATCTTCTGGCTGGCTGATGTAATCACAGGTTTTCTATCCTAAAGCCTATAACTTTGCAGTCTAATGCGTGATCCCTCATAGTGAAATGAAGAATATACAAAACTCAAATAGAAAACTAAATTACAAGTATATGAATAATTATAGAGGAATATAAGTATAAATATACACACAAGATGTAGGGATGCATTTCTTAGTAAAGATGGAAGAATTATACATTATAAATGCATCCTTGCGTTCAGGTTCTTTAACGAGGAAGGATTGTGGTATCATGGCCTTTGCTCTGCATAGCTTTCTTGACCGCATCATTCCTGAACTCCATAGATCAATTGCATCATGACTTTTTGCAGCTCAATTGTTTATTGCAATAAGTCTCTGCTCCCTATCTTGGTCGCTTTGGTATAGCTAGGTGAAATACAAATATCACCAACTTTATACGGGGACACTTTCTTCGACACCCTTATAAAGGTTCTCATCTTCATTTGCAATTGATCACATTCATTGAGATTCCTCTTGATTACTCATCGAAGATACAGTGATCCTAGGGTGGGTTCAAGAAATCACAAATTACTCTGGTACCTTGAACCTCTTCGCTTGATCTACGATTGAACGTGTGATTCATTAGGATTAATTGTTTTACTTGAATCAAAGTAAAACTCTACTATAATATTTGAACAATCAATTCTTCGACAACGATGCCAAAAACTTGGCGGTGGTTATTGAAACATTGTTTGTCTTCAACAATCGAGACATAGTGTTTGTAAATGATGAATGGAAATTATATTCAGTCTAGACTATCACTGAGCATGTTCATTGCATGCGAGTTACTCACTATGTCTCTCTATTGCTCGTGACAGCTAAGCCCTGATTAAGTACAATTTTTCCTACTCCTTACCCAAGTGCAAGTGAAACAGTAGGTTTACTTAGATAATCTAGGGTTGAACACAGAGAATTGATTCAAGATATTAGTTCTAAGGTTTACTTATCATCTAGGGGTATAAAAGAATTAAAGAATAATGAATCGTATATAATAAATGGAAGAACAAACTACCACCTAAATGCCTATGCCTAGAGATTTTGTAAAGAGAGATATGGATGGTGAGATGAAAATGTGAACTAACTTGTATGCGAGAAAGAGCGAAGGAATGTCTATGCATTGTCACGCAATTAAGTAATGCGACAATCTCGATGCAATATAACTCGCTTAACCAACTTATAATTAAGGCGTACTCCTCTCAAAGTCATTAAATGCCACACATGGTCACCCCTCGAGATCCATATTATTAAATGTGATTAGAAGAGATATATCTAGAAGATTTCATTTATAAAACGTATAGAGCTTCACAATTAAGGACAACAACCTCTCTGCATCTAGTGTCCACACTTATTAACCTCTTGGGATACAAATGATGGAAGTTATCTCATAAAGGGAGAGGAGACTTTTCTTTACACGTGTTAGTCATGTCTTTGCTACCTACCCTCTTGAGTAGTTGGAGACTTAAGCTGCCTAAGCGATGAGATTACTTAACTAACGCAATAAGAATTATAAGTTAAATTTCTTATCACAAACCTAACTACTAATAACACATAGACAAGTTAAAAGCCAATAAATGAGGGATTGAATAGGCATAAACCTATAATATACATTAAAGAATGTAGGTCTTCGACCATTGTACAATATGAAAAACATATATTACAAAGAAATACAAAAATGGTAGACAAAGAAAATAGATGATATTACAAGTTAGGCGGAACGAAAAAATGGAATCTTCACCACTTAGACTCTGAGCTCTCACCTATGGTATGACCAAAGGAGAAGAAAAATCTCTTTATAGCTGGCGGAAAGTCTATTCCTTTCTGCCTTTCTGCCTAGACTCTGACCTCTGCAGGCCCTTTCTTCTAGCTCATAGAAGCCTCTCTCTGGCCCATGCATGCCTACCTTGTTTTGATGAAAGAGGCTTTTTATAGGCAACTTTGGTGGATAAATTATTATTATTCTGATCATTACAGCTCTTATAGCAGCTTTGTCACATTACATCAACTTCAACTACTTTTCTTACCGTCTAGTGAATCTTTCTCATGTGATGATGTTATTTCTCGAATAGAAATGTTAGTCGCCAAATGAGTTTCCATCGCGTAGCCTTTGTTGGAGATGTTCCCTATAATTCATTAGTTTCTTCCTTTTTAACCATTCTACGTTAAGACATGAACTATCTGTTAAGGTCTGTTTAGACCTTCCTTTGGTATATAAAGTCTGCTTTACTCGGTGTGGATGAAGTCTTTTTATAGGCAACTTTAAATGGAAAATTTTTATTCATCTAAGATTGTCAGCGTTTATTGTTGCTTTATGAAGTCAAATCAACTCCAACTACCATTCTTGTCTTCTAGTGAATCTTCTTGCTGTGATAGTGTGGTTCCTCGCATAGAGATATTAATCGTCAGATGAGTTCCCATTGCATAGCCGTTGCACGAGATGTTTCTGTTGATCACTAGTTTCTTTCTTTCTACTTTTCATGTGTTTAGATATGGAAATCGCGTAAAACAGGCATAATACTTATGTAAGATGTATTTCTAAATACTTGTGTATTTACAACATAAGTTATGCACTTTGATCCTTTTCTTAGGCGTTTAGACCTCATTATTCTAATAAAAGATGCTATAATAATGGGTATTTATACACATTATCAATACTTAATGCACAGTGTTGTGTATGTCTATATCTAATCTATGTGGTGAGTAATTGGTCATGATCATTTCCTATGAGATGTTCACTATATTTCTCGTCCTCGCATAATTACTAAGTCCTCGTTGAATACAAGTTTTCCTATTGCTTTCCCAAATGTATGCGAAACAATAGATTTTCTTGGTAATCCAGGGTTAAACCAAGAAATTGATATCAAAGCTTCGTTTTCAAGGCTCACTCATCATTCAGGCGGTATGAAATCACTATCTATATTGTATAAGTAAGTATATGTCTAAGCTAAACTACTATCTACACTAGATAATCTGTAAAGGGGGAATAAGAATGGAGGCGATATGGAGATATGAACAAATTTGAATTAAAGAAAGGTCGAAAGAATATCTCTGCGTTAGTAGGCAATTAAGCCATGCGACAACCTTAATGGGATAGAGCTCAGTTAACTAGCTTATGATTAAGGTGAGCACCTCTTAATGTCTTAAACGCTACACTTGCTCACTGATAGTATTTAGATATACAAGTTATTATGGCCTTTTAAATAGAGTAATAGGACCAAAATGCATATGAATTGTGTCAAAATGCATAGCTTATGCTGTAAATTCATAAATATTTATAAATACCCTAAACCCTATTTTTAGTGTCTTAACACAAGATTAGAAACAAAAGAAGAAGCTAATGAATCGTTGAGGAACTTAACTCACTTGAAGACTACACGAAAAGATCTTATCATCATGCAGAAAGAGGTTCGCTAAAAGACAAAATTGGTAGATGGAGTTGATGTGACTTAACAAAAGGTAGCTTTTGGAGTTGACATACATAGAAGTTTGGATTTTTTTTGCTTAAATGTGGATATAAAAAGGACTCCATCATCATTAAGAAAAGGAGGATTGGATAGGCCACAAGAGGGGCTAGACGTCTAAATGGACAAGCCACGAATGACCCCTAGAGAGAGGTGGAAAGGAATAACATTTCCATTGTCTGTCAATGAGTGAAAGCTTGAGGTCTGAGTAAAGAAGATTCTCTTTCCTATCTACCCTAACTTTTAATGTCATTTTCTATTGTTTCCATTTTTCGTATTTTTTACATTGTATTTATTCATATTGTATAGTGGCCGAAGGCTTTTATTTTTAATACAATGTATATTTATATCTTTTCAATCCATCAAATCTTTACTATTCATCTATCTTTGTGTTATTTGTAGTTTAGGATCTATGATAGATTCTTGATAAGAAAACTAGCTTATAATTCTTATCGAGCTAACTGAGCCATTTTCATCACTTCGACAATGTATATCGCCAACTACTCGAGAGGACAAGTAGCAAGAATATGGGTAACATGCGCAATGAGGAGTTTGGACAAACTCCACCTTCACAAGATAACTTTCATCATTATTTGTGTTCCAAAAGGAGAACAAGTGTGGGCATTAGGCACCGAAAGGTTATTACACACCCTTGAACAAAAAGTTGTATAAGTGTAACACTCCAAAAATTAAGATAATATTAAATTTGATTATCTTAATTTTATTTGGGAAAATTGCATCAGATGACAAAAAAATTTAGAAAAAAAAGCCCATAGCACTGAGAACGTCTATAAATACCTGTTATTATAAACTCTTCTATTAGAATAATGAGGTCAAAATACATAAAAAGATGATCAAAGCGTGTGACTTACGTTGTAAAGTCACAAATATTTAGAAATATAAATTACATATGTATCATGTCTGAATGTAGGATAATGAACAAAGAATGAGCTAGTGTATCGTAGGAAACACTTCGGACAAGAGCCAAAAGATGAAACTCATTGGGCTAATAAACATCTCCAGACAAGGAACCACGTCATCACACAAGGAAGGCGCACTAGAAGACAAGAATGGTAGTTTGAAGGACATGACTTCATAGGATCGGCGTCAGTAGTGACAATCTCAGAAAAATAGAAGTTTCTTGCCAAAAAGTTGTCTATAAAAGCGCTTCATCTCCAAACAGATAAAGGGGGTGTGAATACCACAAAGGAGGCTTGAATGGGCCAAAAACCATAAAAAAGGGCCACAAGAGGTCTGAAGAGACCACAAAGAGAGCCTGTAACTGGAGTGGAAACAAAGGCTATTCGCTTCAGTCCCCTAACTTGTAACACTATTTCATTGTCATGTCTTCCATTTTTGTATTCTTTGTAGTTTGCATTGTGTATATTGTGCATTGGCTTACAACCTACATTCTTTGTATTTGTCATACATATATAACTTTTCAATTCAACATTCCTTTGCTTTCCACTAGCCAACATGTTATTCATACCTTATGTAAAAGATAAGTTCCTGATAAGAAGAGTTGCTTACAAGTCTTATCGCGTTACTTGAGCTATTTGCATAAGTAGTTCCTTAATTGAGAAATACTATATTGTTCATAAGTAGTTTCTTCTAGATATAACTCGCCAATTCATATTTAGTCATATGGATCTCTGAAAGCAACCATATGAGGTATATAACGACTTTGAGAGAAGCATGCCTTAATCATCTTCAGTTAATCGCTTGAAGGTCATCTCATCACCTATCTGCGTGGTAATATGTAGACATTCTTGTCTTCATTTCTCTGTTACAAGTTAGATCGCATTACCATGCCATTTTCTTCTTCCATCTTTATAGACTATCGCTGCTTAGTTTAGCAATGCTTACATTCATTATTCTTTAATTCTTTCAATTCTCCTAATTGATGACTAGCACCCTAGAACTAATGTCTTAAAACAATTCCCCATGTCCAACCCTGGATCACCTAAGTAAACCTACTGTTTTGCTTACACTTGGGCAAGAAACAAGAAAACTCGGACTCAACGATGACTTAGGCTTCACGTGATAGAGAGTTACAAAGTGAGCATTTCGCGTGCTACGATCATGATTCATGTCGTATCGCCTAAAATTAAGCACGCATCATAGAAAGACATGATAAGCACATTACGTTCAAAGAATTTACTTAGTGATGTATTGTAATTGCATTACATAAATTTTAGATTACTAAGATTAAGTCTCAAGGAAAAAACAAACCCCAACCAAGTACCTCTTTTTTGTATATGGCAAATATGACAAATATGACAAGTAATTACATATATCATATGGGTATCCGAGGGCTATTAAAAGGCTATTTGCTTTTAAATTTGCTACTTTCGCAATTTAGAAAATGTAGTCACATGGGCCCTACTATTATAACTTTTTTAATATTTTGCAAACGCCACTTTTATTTATGGTGATTATTGGGCGTTAATTTGAAATATTTGATTAGAATGAATGATTTTCCAAAATTAGAATATTTAATTAATTAGTAGAAGTTGATTTTTAGTTGAATATTTAATTAATTAGTAGAATTTGATTTTTGGTGCCGTTGAGATTGAATTTAGTTAAATAATTTGGGTGTTTATTTAATAAAATTGAATGGTCAAAATTTTGGTTAGAGATTTGATAATTATATGTATATGTGGTTGTATATATAATTAATTATGGAAAAGAGTAAAAATAATTCTATTCGTGGAAATTTATTACTATGGAAGATATTAATTATTTGGGGAAAGATAAATATTGATTGTGGAGAGAAGTTGATATGATTGAGTAAATAAGGAAAATAAGAATTTGAATTTATTTAAAAGAAAAATTGATAATTATAAATTGGAATATAATTGTTGGGAACAGAAATGTAACATTCCAAATCTTTAAGGAGTTTTTATTAATTATCTTAAACTATTTGGGTATTATATTAAGCATTGGAGTTAAAATTTTATTAGGGGTATTTTTAAAAATATCATAATATAATAAAATATTTATAAGCTATAGCAAAATTTTGTATTCTATCAATGATAGTTTTCTATCACTATAGCATATCAATGACTATCAGTGATAGAATTTGCTATAGGCTATAGATATTTTATAAAATTTGCTATTTTTTAAAATTTCCCATTTTATTATTGGGTTAAGATAATTCACGTTCAAATTTATGATATTTTAAAATAAGTGATTTACTTAAAGACGTTTTGGTTAGTTAAAAGAATTGAGAATTTAAGTTAATTTGGGATCTTGAAAGGAAAAGTTGGTTTTGATGGTGTTAGAATTAATTAAAAGGGAATTTTAAAAAATAGCAAATTTTACAAAATATTTACAACGTATAGCAAATTCTATCACTGATAGTCATTGATACGATATAGTGATAAAAGTCTATTATTGATAGAATCCAAAATTTTTCTATAGCTTGTAAATATTTTAATTTATTTTTATATTTTTAAAAAGGGGCATTTTTTAAAAATAGCAAAATAAATTCAAATATTTATAAGCTATAGCAAAATTTTGAATTATATCACTGATAGTCTTCTATCACTATAGCGTACCAATGACTATCAGTGATAGAATTTCCTATACGTTGCAAATATTTTGTAAAATTTGCTATTTTTTAAACTTCCCCTTTTAAAAATGCCCCTTAATTATATATATATAATTAAGAATTTGGATTTATGTGGAATATGATATTAATTATTTGGTTTTGTATAAAGAATTAATATGGAAAAGTAGAGTTAATTATATGATAGAATATAATTATAATTGTTTGGAAAATAAGATAATCCATAAAGAAATGAATGATTGATTTGATTAGACAAGAAAAGGTGATATATTTAATTAAGAGAGATAATAATGATTTACATAAATATATATGTTTATTATATATTTTTGTAAGATAATGATAATAATAATAATAAAGTATTATTATCAATGGTTATAAATGCCTAAAATTTCGTACATTTAAAGAATTGATTGATAAAAGATAATGGAAACAAAAATAAAGGTTTTTCATCTTGAAATTGATTTTGGTTGCGTGCCTTTGGAAAGTCCCTTTGGCAAATCTTGAAATTTAAATGACAAATTTTTCTCATCAAGGTCGAATTGTCTTCAACCTCAAATTTGAGTTAGTTAATTTGAGAGAATTTTTGGATGATAGCCAATTGTTAATTTTATTAATTAAGACACTGAAATAATTTTCTTTTATGATTAGGATCGATTTAATTAGAGAATTTTTACTGTCGGCTAAGGAGTCTTTTGTTTGGATAATCTATCAGATAAGAGATTCTAATACTAAACCTTCGAATTAAAATTAAGAGCTTGCATGTATTTTACATTATACATTGATGTAGCTAAGATGCATAATGTTGGTGACTGATGTTGATGATTGATATTGATGACTGATATGTTATGCACATGATATATTAATCACATGATAAAAACATTATGATTGATATTGATGCCATGTATGATATTTAAGATATGCTACATGCTATGGACTATGGTGCTCCGTTAACTTTGTTTCTCAGGGTTGTACTTACATGAAAGTCCCTCAAGATCACCGCCTTTCACGGATTTATGACTGTGTGGTTCGACGGGATCACTTACAGTACAACACCATAGGTGTTCCTTCAGATTTATCAACAGATGAGAGTCTTCCAACGGGTTCACTAGATTGCATGTGTTCGAGAGTACGATAATTTTGGGTACCTAACAAGGTCGGAATTTATATGCAAAAAATAAAGAATTATGCAAAGTATATAGGCAAGGTCGTTATCAACACATTTATGTTTGGAAATTAAAGTGGTTGCGAAGGGTACTTACCTAAACCGCCTTGACAAAAGATTATTTGTAGTTTACCCTTGATTTTACCACAGATAGGTGCAAGCACGGGTGTCAAATCCAAGAGAGTGTAGGATAGATATTTTCTTGAATGTAATGCTTGAAAAGATTGAGATTAGTAACAAAAAGAAAAGCATTGAAAACAATTTTGGGGGAAATTATAAGGAAGAATGAGAAAGGACATTTAGTTGCAATACAATTCACAAGAAGAGATATTAAAGATTGAATTCCAAGAAGAGAAGTGAGAAATGGATATAGGCATGGATCTAGTCTTATCACTAAATGAAAGAATGTAAAGGAAATTGAATCATGCTTAATTAAGAGGGAATTTTTTATTGAAGATTTTTCACAAGATCAAATTACTTGTTCTTGGAGAAATTTTGAATCAAAATTCAAGAAAAGAAATGAATTTCATGGGAAATTAGTTTAATTCTTGCAATCTTAACTAAATCTCTAATTGTTCTTTAAAGAGGATTACAAGATCATTCATAATATTGCAACAAAGGAATTAAATGGAAATTAATTTGTGCACTAAAAAAGAATGCATTTAATTTCCAAAAATTGACTCAAGAACAATTGAAATTCATAAGACATCAAACAATTTCAAGAATGGGAGAGACAAAATCAAGAATCAAGAGAATTTTTATGTAGAAACAAGTAATTCAATTAATCTTACACGAATTGATATACTTATGGTAAATTGCTTACAAAGATTGAACCAAAAAATCATAGATCAAGAATCAAAATTACAAGAGTTAATAAAATTGAATCAAATATCTAATTGTTGATACAATTGATTGATGATTCTAACAAAAATTACATCAAGATCAAAGATTAATCCAACCCTAACTATAATGAAAAATCAAAGTAAGAAAATTCTCAAAGATTAGAATAACTTAAGCCCAAATTACCTCAAGAAATTTGTCTTGTATCTTCAGTAATTCTGAAAAATTTGTTCAAAATCCAAAAATTATAGAATGAGGGTAAAAATTTGGAATTTGGAATTTGGTAGAAATTGAGAGTAATTTTGGAGGGAATAGTGAATTAAATATTGAAATTAGGGGTTAATCGAGGTATTTATAAGGAGAAATAGGAGAAATGAGCCCAAAATTATTTTCTCAAAATGATGAAAATTAGAGAAATTTTGGAATTTTGGCAATTTAATTACAAAAATACCATAAAAACTCGGGTGGCTAAGAGGCATGCGCTGAGATCATTCCACGTGGCGAACAAAGAGTGGTGGATCGCCGAAGATATGGATTGAAGAAAATAAGTAGTTAATTTTGTGTGTGAAGGGAGACTCAAACCCATGAGCGCATGGAACCTTTAAACGATGTCGTTTTCTATTTTTGAAAATTTGGTTTTAATTTATGTCTGGTGAGGTTCAAACTTATGACTTCGAGGCTGGGCGGGTGCGAGTGAGGGGTTGACACGTGTCCACCTTCTTCAATATTTACCAATGTGCCCCTTATGTTTTAATTTGTCTATTCTCGTTTGTTTGAACTCTGATTTAGATGATTTTCGTATCGTTGGGCTTGTATTGAAGTCTAGTTTCATATTATGTATAAAAATATAAAATATTGAATATATACATGATAATAATTGAGAATAGGCTATCTTTAAACCGGTAAATATTTGTCCCAACAGTACCTCCTCATGGAGCCCGAATGAAAATTTAACAGACACCTAGCAGAACTAGTAGTGGATCCCTTATTGAGTACATTTTATGTACTTACTTTTTCTCTATGTTTAATATTTCAAAAAAAAAGGTAAAGGATCTAAAAAGTTGACGAGTGATAGGAAGGGTCTGTAACATGCCATATGAGGACTTAGTTTTGCTTACACGTCTATGTATTAGTTTTCCAATATTTTGGTTTTAGAAACTTATTTAAAGTTTTGTGTCATTTCTTTATCTTTATTTGTTAAAAGAATTTTTAGAACCCGCGAGTCATGTTTCAAATTATTTTTATTGGTTTTTTCGATTTCATATGTTCGACCATTTAATTGACATTAATTTCATAAAAATTTAGTTTCCTATTTTCCCGAAGGAGTATTTTGTTATTGGTCTTTTGAGTAATGACCTCATCTTAGTATAAAGCGTTGGGTCATTACAATAAGTCTTGTAAGTGAACTCATTTAGATATACCTTACTTAACTAGACTTATTCATTTGGATCTCGAGAGATGAGCAAGTGTGACGTTTAAAGATATTGAGAGGTGCTCACCTTAATCATCAACGACAAGATCGGAATTGATATGCAAAAAGTAAAGAATTATGCAAAATATATAGGCAAGGTCTTTATCAACGCATTTATGTTCGAAAATTGAAGTGGTTGCAAAGGGAACTTACCTAAATCGTTCTGACAAAAAAATTATTTGTAGTTTACCCTTGACTTTTACCGAAAATTGGTGGAAGCACGAGTGTCGAACCCAAGAGAGTGTAGGATAGATGTTTTCTTGAATGTAATGCTGGAAAAGAATGAGAATAGTAACAAAAAGAAAAGAAAAGCATTGAAAACAATTTGAGAGAAATCATGAGGAAGAATGAGAATGGGAAATTTGACATATACAATTCACAAAGAGAAAAATTAAAGATTGAATTCCAAGAAGAGAAGTGAGGAATGGGCTTAGGCATGGATCTAATCTTATCATTGAATTAAAGAAAGTAAAGGAAGTTGAAACATGCTTAATTAAGAGGGAATTTTTTATTCAAGATTTCTCACAAGATCAAATTGCTTGTTCTTGGAGGAATTTTGAATCAAAATTCAAGAAAAGAGATTAATTTCATAGGGGGTTAGTTTAATTCTTGCAATCTTAACTAAACTCCTAATTGTTCTTTAAAGAAGATTACAGGATCATTCATAATTTTGCAACCAGACATTTAAATGGGAATTAATTTGTGAACTAAAAAGAATGCATTTAATTTCCAAGAATTGACTTAAGAACAATTGAAATTCATAAGGCATCAAACAATTTCAAAAATGGAAGAGATACAATCAAGAATCAAGAGAATTTTTGTGTAGAAACAAGTAATTCAATTAATCTTGCACTAATTGATATACTTAAGGTAAATTGCTTACAAAGATTGAATCAAAAAATCGAAGATCAAGAATCAAAATTACAAGAATTAATGAAATTGAATCAAATATCTAATTCTTGATATAAATGATTGATGATTTCAACAAAAATTATATCAAGATTAGAGAAGAATCAAACCCTAATCACAATAAAAATCAAACTAATGAAATTCTCAAAGATTAGAATCACCTAAGCCCAAATTACCTCAAGGAATTAGCCTTGCATCTTCAATAATTCTGAAAAATTTTTGAAGATCCAAAATTATAGAATGAGGGTAAAGAATTTGGAATTTGGGAGACATTGGAAGTGATTTTGGAGGGAATAGTAAATTAAATTAATAATTAGGGATTATTTGGGATATTTATAGGAAAAATTGGAGGATTATAGCAAATGAACCAAGAATTACACTATCAAGGACCATTCCCAGTTCATTTGATGGAAAATTGTCATTTTTCAGATTTTTTTATTTTATTTACAAAATGCCATTAAAAATAAAGGAGAAAAAATGTTTTACGTTGGGAAAATTTTGAACTTTGGTGGCTAAAGGGCACGCACGAGGAGATTGCACTACGTGGCGCACGAAGAAAGGTGGATCGACTGAAGACACGGATTGCAAATGCACGCGGACGGATAAGGAGCAAAATGATGACATTTTATGCCTTAAGAAATATGGATTAAAAATGCATCTGGTGTGGTTCGAACTCGTGACTTGTAGGCTAGACGGGCGCGAGTGAGGGCTTTGTCATTTGATTTGTATAAGTAAATGTGGTCTAAGTCGTCAACTCAATATGTCTACCATTT
>JBBPDI010000032.1:9068227-9084646 GCA_037974545.1 Cucumis variabilis | reverse complement strand
CACCTTCTAAAACTAGATTTCTTCATAGATTCCCACACTCATAACCCTGTATTAAGCTTTAGCCTAACTTCTAGCAACAACTCCTTGCTTCTTGCTTCTCACTACAAGAAAATATGTACATTCCAATACACAACACGGAAGTCGAGATAAATGACGTCGAAAAAAAATCTTCTTCTGATGTCATAGAACCTTCGTCGGGAAAGATTGACAATCAAGACACGACATGAGGCGATGTAGGTATAAGGTAATTAAATAAAAAAGTTATAAACTTCTTCTGATGCCATGCATAACGACATCGAGAGAAGTTTATAATTTTTCTTGATTATATTTAACTTTTTCCTACACCATGCATAACAACTTCGAGAGAAGTTTATAATTTTTTTTAAATATATTTAACTTTTCTTGATGCCGTTATGCATGGCATCGGGAAAAGTTTATAATTATTTTTATTGTATTTAACTTCTTCTAATGACATGCATAACGATGTCAGAAAAAGTTTATAATTTTTTTATTATATTTAACTTCTCCCGACACCATGTGTCATGGCGTCAAGCTTGGTACGAAAACTTCTGACGCACCTAGATCGACGTTGGGAGTTTTCCTTTAAAAACCTATTTTTTAGATCTATTTTATAGATCTAAAAGGTAGCCAAAAAATGAGGGAGACAGAGAGAGAGAGAGAGAGATTTGGGACTTTCGAAAGAGGAATAAGATTCTCATTGCCATCCACCGTCTGGTCTTCGTCGTTAAACTCCGTCATTTGATCTTCACATCTACCCCTCACCAACGGTAAATCGATCTCGTTCTTTCTTTTATTATATTTTTTCTTTTTTTCACTTGTCGTCGCTGACAACCCACCAATATATAATTCTTTTGTCTCAATAATGTGTAAACTATGTTCATTTTGTTGTGGGTTTGTTGTTAATTGTGTAAACTTTGTTTTTATTGTTGATTTTGTTGTTATTGATTTATTGTTATTATTCTTTATATTTTTGGTCCTCCCTTCCAGTATCATCGTTGCCCCTATCTCTTCTGATTAGTTATTATTTATTTAAGTTAGATTTTTGCTTTAAAATCCTAAATCCTACTTCTAATTTTGCCTTAGCTTTGTTAATTTTTCCTTTCGTTTGCTTAGATCTCATTCTTGATTTTGCAAAAAAATAAATAAATAGAGGATCTCTCGACGCACAAATATAGCATCGAAAGATCCCTTGACATTTCCTGACGTTCTATTTTGTGTGTCAAGAGTGTCAAGGGATCTTTCGACGCTTTATTTTATGCATTCGAAGATGTTATGGGCTCCCGACGCTATATTTTGTGCCTCAGAAATCTTTTACCGATACATTTTCTTTAACTTCGATCTCGACGTGGATTTATGCATTGAAAAAGGATTTTCTGACACTCTTTCATATATCTTCTGACGCCTTTGTGTGTCGGAAGACCTCCATTTTCTTGTAGTGTCTCTAAGTAATAGATTGCCCCACACAAAGGTGCAGTATCTCGAGGTAGGTTTTCTATCAACAATTGACCTTTCCTAGTCAGAGTCTGTATAAGCCTCAATGCACCTTATGTTAGTCTTTCTAAACCTTAATCGTTTACCAAATGTTGCTTTTAAATGTCTTAGAATTCTCTTAATAGCCTCCATGTGATCTTCAAAGGAGTCTGCCTAAACTAACTGACAATATCCACAACATAGAAGATGTCGGGCCTATTATGAGATAAGTAAATCAACTTTTCTACAAAGTGCTGATATTTCTCTTTATCAATAGGAATCTTGTTTACCAAATTTGGTATTGAACTCATTGGGCTTACTAGCAAGACAACATCCCATTATATTCGTCTCAACTAATAAATCAAGAGTGTATTTTCTCCTAGGACAGGGAGATGCCTTCTCTAGACCTAGCAACCTCCATTCCAAGAAAATACTTCAGATTCCGCAAGTCTTTAATTTCAAATTCATTCCGCTTCTTCCTTTTTAGTTGGATGATTTCAATAGTGTTATCCCCAGATAGCATAATGTCATCAACATAGACAATTAGCACAGTAATTCTTCCAGTCTTAGGGACCTTTGAGAACCAAGTATGATAGAAGTTTCCTTGATTGTATCCCTAAGACTCGACAAAAGTGGTGAACCTGTCAAACCAAGCTCTTGGTGTCACACTCCGATCAACAAGACAACCAGAACACAATAAGTAATATGGATAGGATGCAATTTAGCTTGAAGCTGAGCTTCACGCTATGCTCACCCTCAAGTCCTAAACTACCAAACGAAATTCAAAACAAAATAGAGATCAATTTGAACACGAACTTCATTAAATAAAATGCTTTGCATATTAAAGCTTAACACAATTAACATAACCAAAACTCAAACTTTATTAATCATAGGCGTTTGGTATGAACATAAAATTACAGCACTTTGACCAAAAGTAATTAACATTTATTGAACACTTTAATGCCTGGTAGATTTCTCAACTTACTGCATGCACTTCAACCTTCTTCTCTACTTGGCCTAAATGCATGTTCCTGGAAGATGAGATTTTTAAAACGTCAATAAAAAAGACATAGTGAGGTTTTGTGAAATCCTTTTGGCAATGCCCTTTGATAAAACATTTTCTCCAAAACGTAAGGCATCAATAAACACATCATTTCGCAAAACATTTTGCATAAAGCATCATCTCACATAAACACACATTAGTCACAATCATTCCTTTCACCAAGGATCTCGAATTGTTCTCTACGCTTGGTTTCATTATTACATGTTTAAACTACTGTATTAACATCTAAGAACATACAAATTCGTCCTTATTGCTCAGACCGTCTAACACAATGCAGTTCTTTTCTACATTGATCGGCTTCACTCCACCATGCAGGACTTTCTACATGGCTGCCTTTTACTTTATGTGCAAATAATAGTTAGCTTATTTAAGGAAGCAACTAATGGCTTGAATGCCATTTTCTAATCATTTAAATCGTAGTAATCAACATTAGGCTTTAAACATTACAAAACATGTTTGAAATTATGTAAATACTTTTAAAGAAAAGATCACTCACCAAACTTTACCAAAGATCCTCCTTTTCCTTCTCTTTTCGTGGAACCATTTCGGGGAATACACTACAACACTTAACACCTTGTTTTTCTTCTTCTTTTCATAAAAGCAAAACAACAGCACTTTAACTTTTTAACAAAATCTTCATACTTACTTAATGACCAAGTCCTGCTTAGTTATGCTTATAGAGTCCTTAAACTAGCTTATTTATGCTTAAACTCTTCTCAATTTGCAAACTCCTGCTTAAAACTTTACACGTGTAAAATTAATAGTTAACTTAATCATGTTAAACCCTTAATCTTACACGTTAACTCCTGTCAAATCAAATTTGACATTTTCTTTGCCAGACCTTTCTTCTCACCTAACTCTATTTCACGAATAACTTCAACCACTTAACATAGTTTTCGAAGGTCTTAACGCAATAACTCAACCTTTTCTTGCGAAGACTCTTTCTCTTGAAAGCGTTTAGACTTATAAGTCCTACCACCAATCCTTCTTTTCTCAAAACTTCCTCACAAATTCACTTCTTAATCTCAAAACTTAACCATAAAAGATTTTATCTTTTAATCCTTTCCGCAAATTGATTCAAACTCTAACTTCTTAATTTTAGCCAAAATTTAATTCTTATTGCAAAATCTTATTTCAAAATGCCTACTCTTCTCTAAAACGCAAAATTTCAAAACTCTTAACCAAATTATAAATTCTTATACTCAAATTAGAAACGAGTCTCACACTCGGTGATTGTTTCAACTCGTATAAAGACTTCTAAAGCGTACAAATCTGATTATCAAATTTAGCTACAAACCATAAAGGAGGACACAAATACACTTCCTCTTTTAAATCTCCATTCAAGAATGCATTCTTGACATCAAGTTGATATTAGGGGCTAATTTTTATTCACAACAACGGACAACAAAGCTATAACATCATTTAACTTTGCAATAGAGGAAAACATCTGAGAATAGTCAACCTCATAAGTCTTAGTGAACTCTTTTGCAACTAACCTGGTCTTATGTCTATCAAGGGTAACATTAGCTCTGTTTTTTTAGTTCAAATACCCATTTTCATCCCACAGTCTTGTGCCCCTTGAGGAGTGTGTAGAGATCTCGGATCTTATTCTTTTCCAAGGCTCTCATTTCTTCCATGACAACAATCTTCCACTCAAGTCACTATAAGGCGAGGTGGATATTCTTGGCTATTGTGGTAGAGTAAAGGCTAACAATAAAGGTCCTAAACTGAGGTGAAAGGTTCTCATATGAAACATAATTAGAGATCGAGTTCTTAGTACAAGACCTAGTACCTTTCCCTTGTGCAATAAGATAGGCCAAGGGATGGATCATACTTATTGATGTTTCCTAGATGGTCTTATTTGATTTTGTTTTTAGTGAAATCTATAATGCCTCATTTTTATAAATCTTATCCTCTCTGTCTGTGATGACTTCATCAACATTTCCCTTCTTAACTATATTTTTTAGGACGGGTATCTTAGAATCGTTATTCTCAATCTGTCACCCCCTTATTGTCAATATGAGAGCTAGTACTAGAATCCTTCTCGGACCTGCTAGTCTCATTGATTGTATTATTAAAATGTGAGTCAATAGAGTTAGTCATACCATGATCTCGTGAAGGTTCAGAATTCTGGACTGGAGCCAGCTGAATAGTAGAAGACCTAACTTCCCTTTTGAGATTCCTCTTATAGTAGGTTGTGACACTTCAAAATCTAAGGTAATATTAAATTTAATTATTTTAATTTTATTTAATTACATTTGAACTATTGGACGTTAATTTGAAATATTTGATTTAGAATTGATGATTTTATGGAATTATAATTAATTAAATATTTTTGATTGAATATTTAATTAATTAGTAGAATTAGATTTTTGGTGTTGTTGAGATTGAATTTATTAAACAATTTGGGTGTTTATTTAATTAAATTGAAGGGTGGAAATTTTGGTTAGAGATTTGACATTTATATGTATATGTGGTTATATGTATATAATTAATTATGGAAAAGAAAAAAGATAGTTCTATTTGTGGAAAATTAATTATTATGGAAGATAATTAATTATTTCGGAGAAAGATAAAGATTGATTTTGGAGAGAAGTTGATATGATTGGGTAAATAAGGAAAGAAACGGAATTGAATTTATTTAAAAGAAAAATTGATAATTATATACTAGAATATAATTATTTAGAAAATAAATGTAACATCCCAAATCTTTAAGGAGGTTTTATTGATTAATTATTTGGGTGTGTTCTATTAAAGATTGGAGCTAAAATTTAATTGTTGGGATAAGATACTTCATGTTGAAATTTATGATACTATTTATTAAGAGAAAGAATATTGATGTAAATAAATAAATAAATATATATATATATTATATTTTGGTGAAAGAATAATAATAATAATAATAATAATAATAATAATAATAATAATAATAATAATAATAATAATAATAATAATAATAATAATGAAGAAGTATATAATTATCATCGGTTATAAATGCCTAAGATTTTATGCATTTAAGGAATTTATTGAGGAAAGATAATGAGAATAAAAATTTATGTATATATCAGTATATATATCTTAAAAGAAAAAGAAAATAAAAATGATAAATATTATTATTTTGGTCTATAAATAACATTGGAATGCTTAAGTTGAAAAGAGAGAAAAAATTGTTTCTCGTCTTCTTGATTACTAAGATAACCCTCTGTTGGATGCATTTGGAAATGAGACTTTTGGCAAATCTTGAAGATTTAAATGACGAATTTTTTCTATCAAGGTTGAATTGGTTTCAACCTCAATTTTGGGTAAGTTAAATTGGGAAAACTTTTGGATGAAAGCCAATTGTTAATTTTATTAATTAAAATATTTGATGTTTCCTTACTGTTTAGGATATGCTTTAATTGGAAATTGACTATCAGGAAAAGATTACATTTTTTTAGCTTCTACTGTTAGACCACCAAACTTAAAATTAAGAGCTTGCATGTATTTTTCATTATGTATTGATGTAGCTAAGATTCGTAATGTTGATGACTGATATAGATGACTGGTATGGATGACTGATATGGATGACTAGTATGGATGACTGATATGAATGACAAATATGGATAATTGATATGACTGATATGTTAATGATGTTTATGATACATAATATATTAATAACATGATTAAGAACGCCATGGTTATATTCATGTCATGTTTACAATGTTTACAATGATGCTACATGCCATGAATGAGTGTTCTGTTAACTTTGTCTATTAAGATTGTACCTATATGGGTGACCTTTGGGATCACCACCTTTTCACAGATTAATGATTGTGTGAGTTCCGCAGGACCACCAGTTTTTCATGTTTATGTTTACGAGTTGTCAGACAGGATCACTACAACCCGATATCATAGGTGTTCTTTCGATTTACCGATAGATGAGAGTGTTCTTTCAGGATCACTAGATTGCGTATGGTTCATCGGACACATGATAGTTACAGCCAAATATCATAAGTGTTCCTTTAGGTTCATCGAAAAATGAGAGTGTTCCTTTGGGATCATTAGATTGCGTGTGTTCCATCGAGGAGACGATAGTTTCGGGTACCTGATCACAAAATCTTAATGGAAAGTTAACAGACACCTAGTGGGACTAGTAGTGGGTCGCTTACTAGATATATTTTATAGGGGCACTTCCAAAAATAGCAAAAAAAAAATTATGATAATAAGGCTCATGTCACTATATTTTCTAAATTGCAAAAGTAGAAAAATTTAAAAAACGATAATCGTATGATTATCGTCTGATAGTCCTCTAATAGCCATCTGATTAATGTTTAATAGTTGTCTGATATCACTAACTTTGCCATGTTCATAATATGCAAAAAACTAGGTGTCATAGCTGTTTTTCTCTAAATGTTTTTATTGTTTGATGCAATTATCCTATTTTATATACTCACTCTTTCTCTATGTTTAATATTTCAAGCAGAGGTAAAAGATTTAGAAAACTGACAAGCGACAGGAAGGATTCATGACATTCCATATGGGGACATAGTTCTGCCTCCACTTTTCATTATTCATTTTCAGTGTTTTGAGCTTAAATGCTTTTATCTATTTATTTTTATTAACTTTAAAATTGTAGAACTAGCTGCCAAACATTTTTCACGATATTATGTCTTTCAATTATTTATTTAATAAAAATTTTGTTAAAATTTTAGTTTTTCTCATTTCAAGGAATTATCAAAATTGTTATTTATCTTTAAGGTAATGATCTCAACTTAGTATAAAAAGTTGAGTCATTACATAAGTTCTCTAGGAAAATTTATTTGCAGGTGAGACTATATTGCGGGGATTTAGGCACGTAAGGTAACCACAATAGGACAGGTAGTCAAAAGGAAACCACGTAGTTAGACTCTTCACTCATACTCAAACCCGAAAGTAGGCTACCAGGAAAGAAAGGATGATCCTCAAGAAATGTAACATATCAATGGTAACAAAATACTTACGAGAAAATGGATGGAGACATTTATAGCTCTGTTGGTACAGAGGATACCTAACAAACGCGCAGGCTTGTGGGTAGAGAATTTAGTTTGGTTAGGGCCATGGCTATGAACATAGATTTACACCCCTATGGTTGCTAAGTGAAAGAACCGTCATCTATTAGGCTTTGATACCATCTTAAATCACCAATTCAACCAAAAGCTTAAGCTAGTGGTTGAAGGTAAATTTTATTATATATCACTAACACTCCCCCTTGGACTTGAAATGGTTGAAAGGCCCAATAAGCAAAATCATTTGTAATTGAGGAGAAAACAACAATAATTCAAAGGCTTGAACACATAACATTCCTAAATCACCTGCTCTAATACCATATTGAAAAATAAAGATGAAGAAAGAACATAAAGATCTACGTGGAAACCCCAGTACAATAAGAACAATCATGATATATATGTTGCTTATAGCTTTCTGATAATCATGAAGGTACAAAGGGAAAAAATTTATAGCCAACACGAGCCTAGTTGATAGAATAAAAAATTAGGCCAAAGTAAATTTTAACTACCCATGGGCTTTCATCAAGGCCCAAACCCACTTTAATAGAAACAAAAGAAATTTTATAGAGTTTTTCACATATTTCTCACTATCTTTTTCCTCTCTATGATTTTGTTTATGCACCCCAAACAATAATCTATCATTCAGCATGTGTCGAAGAGGGGCTAAAGTAACATTTTCTAGTTTAGACATTTAGTAGATTTTCCCTTGTACATTTTGTAAGGAATACATCTTTTGTATTGGATTCTTGTGTTCAAATTATAATTAGATTATATTTTCAGCTTATGATGTATGATCAATTGCTTCTTTATCTTACAAGTCGTGATCTTATTTAGCATGAATAATCCAAATAGAAATAGGTTAAATTAGCTTGTAATCGTGGTTTCAACAAACATTATTCAATTAGTCTAGGTAAGAGTTAACTTGAATATTTAATCTGGCTTTTCTAATTTGATTATTTGGTTTAGCTTGTTCCTAGATCTTAATGCGGTTACCTAATTAGTTATGATATTTTTCATCTAGTTTAGTTGGTTAATTAGATAACTAGAACATCAATCCTAGTTTTTCTATGATAGATGACTAATAGTAGTAGATGTGAGAATCAATTGATTGTACTATAATCAAGATGAAAAATAGGGGAATAACTCAAAGGCTTAAGCTAGGGCTTGAATCGATTCGTATTCAATCCAATTTATTTTTTCGCACAATTTATTTTATTTAACAAAATTCAATTACAAAATTACCTCATTGGTTTCCCTTGTGTTGAAAATTATTTATTAGAGAAGTTCCATGTGCTACGTGTGCTCAACCTAGTCTTGCCACTAAGACTAGTGCTTATAGTAGATTCGATTAGTATTTGGTCCAGATTTAGGTGGTAAAATCCATCAAACGAATCAATCATCATTCAGGTGTGGTTACTTTAGCCATCCATATTTAATTCTCAACTTCTAAACTTATGTTTAATTATAATTAGAGTCATATTTAGTAGGACATTTTCAAATATAGTAAAATAAACTAAAATATTTACATGCTATAGAAAATTTTTGGATTCTATAAATTGTAAAGACCCAACATTTTGAACTAAGCTGTGGTCATTACTTTAATACAAAAGCACTTCTTTTAAACATTAGAGTTTATAAAATCCATTAAAATTAATAAACATCAAATAAATCTTTATTCGTGCCCTATTTCAAACAAAATCAAAGGTTTGAAAGCATTATTTATGAAATCAAGAAATAAACTATCGTGTTAAACATAAAATTCATTGCAGTCACAACTGCTAAAGTAAAACAAAATAAAACTGTAAGCGAAAGCTATTTTTAGAAGATTCCCTTATGGCAATCACGTCTCCTTTTTGTTCCTCGTCGGTCTGCCTCCTTTGTTACCTTTGCCTGAAAAAATTTAAAACATAAAAGGGTGAGTATAAACATACTCAGTAAGAGACCCACTACTGTCCCGTCAGGAGAAAAATTAAACTTTTAACTTCCTAATGGGGTACCCTGCACAGTCTCAATCTTGTGATCCAGTAGGATACACATAATCAGTCTAACGCCCCAAAGAATGCACATATCAGTCTAGTGCTTTGCAGAAGCACGTATCAGTCTAGTGCTCCCGAAGGATGCACATATCAGTCTAATGCTCCGAAAGAATGCACAACAGGTGGTGATCTCGTAGGACACCTGCAAGGTAACTACCCAATAGGAAACTAATAATTTTCCCCTGAGTCTATTCTAAACATCTTAACAGTCATTCATAGTATATTCAAACATTCTCATCACATAACTCTTCACATAACCTTTAACAGTCATCTTATGCTAATTTATCCCAAGGCCAGTCAGAACTTATCAGTGCATCAATCAACAAACTAAATAACCATAACATTTCCTCAGTACACAAGAACACGACCATACTTAATATATCGTATATTCCGTCTAAATAACAAACCACCCGTTTATAACTTACACCATCTATAAGGAACCTCCACTAGTTTCAGTCATTCAACATCCGCATGTGTATGCATATATTTATATTCAGAAAATAAAATAAAGGCACTTAACACCCAGTCTACATTAGGTCCATGTATATATGTAATTTTTTCCCAGTTAACCACAACATATAATAACCTTCAAATCTACTTCGACATACATGTGTATCATATCAACATCAGACCTCAGTATAACGATTTCTCAAATAGACACAATCATACATAAGCATCACTCATCTTAGTTCAGTCAAATCGATCAACCATACACTATCCCTTCTTTAACATCACAGTCAACCATCCTCAGTTCAGTCACTACAATATTTTTAATTCAGTCAATCCATTAACACATTTTAAACTACTTAAAACAATTAAATCTTTTTAACCCCTCCAACCTACGCTTAGTAGTCATGTCCTTTGTTTCATTCAAGTCTACGCATAACAGTCAATTCATTTTAAACATTGAAATCAACATATAGGTCCAGTAGTAGAAATCCCTTACCTGAATGTTACCTAAGCTTCTTGATCGAACTAAAGTCCAATGAACCAACCCAAAAGGTGAAGAGTTGAACCCAACCCAACTCGTTTGAAAATTGGGGAATTTAGGTGTTGTCCACAAATTGGCACCACGACTAACAACGTGGGTGTCAGATTCATCGTTGTTGAAAGCAGATTAGAGTGAGATACTCGCCGACGGTGGCATTGTGAGAGGTGGAGACAAGCACAGACAAATCGCAACTGGATAGAGAACACGCACGATAGAGAGGAGACACACACGGTGAGGACTCACAGCTGGAAGACAGAATGACATGACGACATTGTGCGAGTGTGACACCTGAGATCGATCGTGGAGCCACGTGTATGGCTGCTTGGCTTTAGATTTGTAGAAGAATCGAGGAGAAGATTGGCTGAACGAAGAATAGAAGAAGGCAGCAGCGTTGCGAGGAATGAAGACGCGTCGACTTCTGGCTTCGATTCATGATAGCAGTAGCTTCGATGACGATGAGATGATGGGCAGAAGCGATCAGCGATGATGATTCTACCGATAGGGCGCGCGAGTTCGAAAGGCGACGGAGCGACCTTGGTGACCAGTTAGGTCGTGAGAAGAAGAAGGAAGAAGAAGGTGGGGGGTGGGGAGGGAACATGCGAAGGAGAAAAGAAAAAAAAATCTTTTTTTTTATAAAAATAATAATAATAATTTATAATAATAATAATATATTATTATTATTACATTTCAAATTCCTTTTTCCTCCTTCACTTCTTTTCTTTCTCAATATTAAATTTCTCTTCCACACTAAGTGTAACAAAATAACACCCAAAAATTTAAAATCTTTAAATAACGAGGAAATTTAATTAAAATAAGGTACCTTAGAGTTTAGGGTGTTATATCAATGATAGAAACTGATAAACTTCTATCACTGTCTATCAATAACATTAATAGAAGCTTATCAGTGTCTATTGATGTTTATTATTGATAGAATATAAAATTTTGCTATAATTATTTAATCAAATTTCCTATTTTTGAAAATTTTCCCTATTTAATAATTACTTTGTCTTTTTGTTTTTCATTTTTTAAAACTAAGCCTATTCAATCTCATATTTTTACAATGGTTTGTTGAAGGATATAGACAATAGGTAGCGGAAGAAAATGGATCTAATATCACCCTAAGTTTCATGGATTTGAAGGATTAAACAATACTTTTCAAATAACCAAAATGAGAGTTTGGAATACATATCTTATGTAGGTCAAATTCACTTTGTATTTCTTGATGTTGATGATCACAAGCTCTATTAGGACCATCAACAAAGTCTTCTTTACTATTCTTTAGGCTCGCAACTTGGTTGTGGGACCTATTTTGTAATCAATTTGGAAAGACTTTGAGTGAAAAGAAGCTATGATCACTTGTGAATTTTTAGCAAAATTCACTGAGCTTCATCAATCAAATAACACTATCAAATTGTGTAATATATAGTCAAAAGATATGTAAATCCCATTTTCATTTTAATTTGACACTTAACAGTCACTGAGTAAGTGAATTTAGTGGACTAAGTTTGTGGTGAATAACACATACACATCAAGCAACTAGCTTAATCACCACAAATGGGATAATTCCACTGATTGTCAAACTATCCGCTAACTCAATGTCAAGTCAACCTTTGACTTCCAATGGACAAAAGTCCACATTTTGTGTCACACACGGTTCCAAACACAACTTAAATAAAACTTAACTAAATACTACGCAACAAAAATTAAATCACTAGATTTCTCTTATTAATTCCAACCAAACAGTTTCTACAACAAAACAGGACATGATACAAATTTTCTCAACATGAATTAAACAAAGAAATGTCAAAAGTTTTCAAAGTCTTCAACCTTCAATGACCGTTTAGGTTCTCAGTTCGATCATGTAACTCCTTAACTGATCGTTTAGTTCTGATTGCTTATCCTTTCAAACACGATTGCTTAGCTTCCTGAACGATCACTTATCTTCGATTGCTTACTTGTCTACTCGATCACCTACACCTTTCTAAATGATCGCTTACCTCATACAACTTGAGGAGATAAAACATAACACATAAGTCAAAAGACATAGTGAGTGATGCTTTTGAAAACCTTTTTTAGAATACAGGTCATAAATCATTTTCATTTAAAACATGCTCACTACCTAAGTTCAACAACACATTTCAAATCATAAATACACATTACTTTCACTTGTTCCTTTCACCGAAGCATGAACCATTCTCGTGCATGGATTACTGTGATGGCCTTTTCATCGATAGCATCCTTGAGAATTTTCCTGTTCATTTCTTGTTGCTTAGGCTCTCTTTCTGGCGCAATACACATCTTTTACGTATTCTCCCCCCTAATTCCACCCTACAGGCCTTCTTTACATGGCTGCCTTTTATCCACTATGTGTACATAACAACTAGCTCATTGATAGGAACAAAAACTTATGGGTTATAGATAATTTCACATTCATTTGAAAAACATAAAACATAATTTAAGCTTTCATTCAAAATTTCTTTTCAAACATTCATGTATGAAACATCAATACAAATCAGTATAAGATTAGAAGAAATCTTTTAAGATGTAATTACATTTTAGAAATTCACTCACAACTTTGTCTTTCTTTGCTTAGAAAGTTTTGTTCAACCTTTCTTCTTCACTAGTACGACAGCAACCCTTTAATAATTTCTCTTTCTTTTGCATAAGATAATCTTATAATAATCTTTTTTTTCCTTTTGTCTTCTTTTCTTGTTTATATTAATCCTAAGTTGGATTAATCATTCTTTAAACTTCTATAATTTTTCCGGCTCCTACTTAATTAAGTCCTTCATGCCATGACACTTGGAAATGACCCCCTGATTTAGTAATTATAAAGCTTTGGCCGACATAACCATGAGAACTTCTTCAATTTTCTACCTAATTGTTTAGCATTCTGCATGATCGTTTAATCTTTTACATGATCGTATATCTTCTTATACGATCATTCAGTCTCTTATACAATGGTTCTATCTTTTTTACATGATCTTTATCCTCGTTTCTATTTTTTTATATGATTGTCTAGCTTGTCTTTCATGATCGTCTAATTTTTCTTACACGATTGTTTATGTTCTTATACGATTGTTTAAACAAATCACTTTTTACTGAGGAATGGGTCTCACATTTTGACTCTCAACTTTTGACTAAAATTAAAATAAAAATCCATTTTTTTTCTTGATGTGTTAATTTTAAATTAAAAATTAATCAAACTATTGAATTAATCGAACCACTTAATCTCGATCAATACGATTGACCTGATTCAAATTTTTATTTGAATTTTTTATATTTAAATCTTATTTAAATATCATTTTTCTCTCAAATTATAATCATTAATTTTATCGAATATTATTAACCATACATTTTCTCAACTAATTTGAACATTTCAAAATTTTTTATCACACTATTCTATGTTTAAATCCATAATGAGCAAGTAGAGAGATCTAATGAACCTACAGATAATGACCTCTAACAATCCAAAATTAACTATCTAAATTATTTTAACCGAGTTAATCAAAATTTGTTAACTAATTGGAACTATCCACTATAGCCCTTAGTTGAACTTTTCACATTGTTGACATATTTGTCTCACCTAATACAACAACAATTAGTAAGTTAATCCTTTACAGATTGTTCGTAATCTTGGCTGCGTAAAATTGCCATTTTACCTCCAGGATTACATCTTGTTCCTAAAGCCTCAACTAATCCTATAATGAATATTTAGTTTATGGTCCAACCTATAAACTGAATTTCTCTCGGGCCAAAAAGAGTGGGTCCATTATTCAAGACTTGAAGTCAGCATTTAAGAGAACAACCTTTCTACTAACCCTAGAAGAGACTAGGAATGAATTCAATTTTGCAACCTATGTCATCAGCTATCCACTTGGTTTTACCTCTGAAATTGGAAGTATATTGGTTAGTGTTGCTGAGCTGCCCACATCTATTTAAATGTAAAGATAATTTAGAGTAAATGAGAGTTTCTAGTTAGCTCAGGATTAAGATCAAGTTACATAGGTCATTAAAGTCAAAGTAGTATGTTTTAAATAGTAAATGGTGTTATGATGTAAAATTGACTATTTCGTGGTCCGATCTTATGTAAGCTCTTTTAAATTGGACACCTCCACTAACATGTCTCTTCATGAATGATTCAAGATTACATCAGTTGTTCTAAATATAAAGTGGATCGTATCTATAGTGTACCTAGAATAAGGCTCCCAACCTTATTCTTTTATACTATAGGTCATTTATACTGTGAACTTGAACTTGATCTACATTTATGTCACTACATAAAGTTCAAGTACAACATACTATAGTCAAAGAACTTTTTTTATTGAATTTTGAGTTTATAACGAGCAAATGTCTTATTCAAATCAACTTAATGAATCATATTTCAATAACAATTCTATCAAATAATATAATAGTTTAACATTCACAGATCACGAGTTGGAGGGATATAAAATCCAGTATATGCATCATTTGTAAATACAAGGGTTGGAATCTTAGTCAAATTCCAAAAGCAAATTTATTAAAATTATAGCCTCCTTTGGTAACTATTTTATTTTCTGTTGAAAATTAAATGTAATAGGCACTACATCCACCTTCAACTTTAACTTTATTATTTACATTTTTACCAATCCTTTCAAGTACCAGACTAAAAAATTAAAGATTAAATAATGTAGCTTTTAAAACGGTTAATGTTCATAAATATAACAAACCGACAAAATATTTATGATCTTATGTAACGGTAAAGTAATAATTTAATGAAAGAAAATTTAAATTTTGGTTCTAATTGAGTTGATTGAGAAGTTGTGGGACTCGAAAAATATTTGAGCGAGAGGTGGGAGATTGGCATCTACAATGCATAAATGAAGTTTAGTAGTAGTGGTTTGATGAGTTTATTATGCTTAATTATGGTGGGTGAATCATTTTTTATTTAGTTTTCACTAATTTGAGCAATAATAAATTAAATATTTTCTGAATGGTCCCTCTTTCTAATTTCTTTCTTCAAGTATCTTTGAGCTGGTTTGCGTTTTCTTTCGTTGCTTTTCAAATATATGTTTCCTTGTAGTTGAGTGTTCTTAGGTTTGGTCCCATATGAGATGTCTTGAACAATATTATATACATTGGTAGTACCTCTTTCAATAACCACCTTAATAAATTATAACATTTTTATATTCTAAAGCGTTATACAAAAACTCGAGGTTGGATAGGTTTTTAGTACGACAATTAAAAATGAAGGATTTATCCAAGACTATGTTTTGAAAACTAAAGAAATTAGTCTTCAAAGACCCATTTTTTATTTTCAATTAGGAATCAATTTAGAAACCATTGCCACCTTTAAATTTTTCATTTTGTTATCTAGATTTTACTAATGTTTTAACAAACTAAACAAAATTTTAAAAATTAAACTATAAAATAGGTAAAAACTTGTGCTTTTATTTACACACGTAAATAAAAATGACTTTTTAATTTAAATAACATATTTTATCATGTTGATCAAATGAACTCTTAACGTCTATAATTTGATTGGTTAAAAGGTGAATGAATTTTCTTTTCTTAGAAATTAAAAATTTTCAAAAAACGTATACAACTACATCGACATAAGACGTGTATTATCTCGTTTGGTTTCACATATGCAACTCTACCATTAAAATATTATCAAAATAAATAATGACATATAAATGTGGCCCAGCACATGAAAAAATGTAGAATAAATTCTTATGAGATGATAACTTCAACAAGTGAGAATGCTTTTATATATATCTACAGTCAACTTATGCTATGATATAGATTTGCAATGGCTAATTACATAGTTTCTAT
>JBBPDI010000032.1:9030937-9045743 GCA_037974545.1 Cucumis variabilis | reverse complement strand
ATATAATATAAAATTAATATTATATAAGATATAATTTAATTTAAATTTATATTATATTTATATTAATATAAATTTAATTAAAAGAATAACTCCCAAGGGAGTTATTCTACGTGATTGAGAGAGAGAAAGTTATTTGATAACTTCCCCCTCCATCTCTCTTCATATCTTTTGGTTAAGATATAGAAGGAGGGATGCAATCTTCTCAAAAGGAGAGTGTTTTCTTTTTACGATCAATTGGTTCCAAAAAGAAAAATCTCTCTGCAAAAAATTTTTCCTTTAACAAAACAAAAGAAACACAGAAGCCCCACAAACTCTCTGTTGTTTTTCTTTTTTATCTTGAGGATAACAGGGAAGACTTCGTGGTGTACTTTGGTAAGTTCGAGAATTGTTGAAAGATTCTACAAAGGTTAGTTTTCTTTTCTTCCTTTTCTCCATAGAAGCATGTTTAGGTATTTTCTCTGTGTTTCAAGTTGAATTTCTTTTCACAGCATTCACATGCTTCCGTTATGGGAATTCCATTCTTTCATTTGAGACTAATTTGTCTAAGATGATAAATGAAAGTTTTGTATCCCTTCCACTTGAAGATTATGACCCTGTCAAACATGGTTTGTATTAGTTCATTTACAATTTTATCAAGCCACCACATTTTTCTTAGATATGTTTGCATATTTATTTTTTGTTACATTGTGCATGGTATAAATTTTTAGATATGTTTGCATATTTATTTTCTGTCCTGTTTCTGGTCCCCTAAAAAAGCAACTAATCCCTCTTTTAATTGGGACTTTATTTTCCTTGTTTTATTGTCTAGCTCTTGGAGTTTCTTAGTAAGAATTTTCTAAGTCAATACTTATTATCATAATATCAAAATTCATAAAAGCATGTATAATTTTTATATTAAAAATAAGAATTGATCCATTGTGATTGGATAGATAGTTAAATTAATTTCTTAAGAAGTATAAATTTAAGAGGCTATGTTCATAGGAAAAGAAATACACAATTTAATGCTTCTTCTACAAGTGTTTCTTTATATATATTATATAGTTAGAAAATAAAATATAATAACAGTTTTGAATTTTTGGTGGGTAGGAATGATTGTGGAATGCAAAGGATAACATTAGAGTTATGGCTTCAGGTCCAAAGAAATTAAGACAATAAGTTGCTGCTATTTATGGATCTGCTTTAGCTAAAAACCTCCATTTTCATTCCATCAGCTTCACTTGGTGAATTCTTATTCTTCTTATTATTAACCATTTGGTCCATTTCTCATAAATAATTATATCCATGATGCAATTCCACATTAAAACCTTTTATATTTTCTTTATCCTTTTTTGTCTTTGAGATGAAGAGATGTTCGTTGTTTGTTTGCTGGTTTCTTGAAAATGAAGTGTATTATTTAACTGTTTGATCTTGAACAATTAAAATATTTGAAAGTAATACAATTCATAACCTTTGATCTTGCATAACTATTTATCTTTTTACCGTATTAAGAGAGAATGTTTGAGTTGAGTTGACTCATATTTTGTTTTTATGAAAGATATTGCTCGAGTGACAAACGCATATTTATTAGGTGTGTGTTTTTGTTTAACACAAATATGTTATAACATATGGAGTATATAAACGGGTTTTGGTTATATTGTTCCCTACATTTGATTTGTGCTTGCTTTTATATTATTGTGATTATGATTATATGGTTTCTCCTTTTATAGGAAGGTGAATTTGATTTGGATATTACTAGTATTATTGAAAATATCATTACCATGGGTTTTCTTACTGGTCACATGAGCTCAGGTTTTTTCCGATATGTTGAGGTGATCACTGTTACTCATGTTTGATGACTTTAGTTACTATCTTTTTATGAATGATATTATAGTATTTATAGTTGTGACCTGTGAGGCACGATTTCTACAAGAACCATAAGGAAGAAATCATAAATTTTCTAGATTTCAATTGACAAATTTCTTGAGAAATGCAAATAAAATGAAGTTACTTGTTACTCAATTTCAACCACATTTTCAACAAACTACTATCCCACGTACTTTTCTATTCCAACTTATTCTAACTTCTCATGTCACTGCATTTTCTTTAGTGCTAATATTTAGTTTTTGTTGTAACATCTTTTGATTGATTATATATACATTAATGTGCTTATTGGTAGTACTGCAATTGACTTTGTTTTTTACAAAGGATGAAACTCAATCTAAAGATTTGATGTGATTCATTCTGTTTCTTTTATCATTTTTTTTTTTGCTTTCCGTTTTCAAGCTTTGTTTGTAATTGTTCTATATTCTTCACTTTTGTGGCTTTTGATTATAGTTGTATTCCACGACCTTGTTTATGTTCTATAGTTTGTCATCTGAGTTATTGTTGGAAAAATCTTCCACTAAAGAGTTTCACAGGTCATTGATATGGTTGAGCCGAACTGCCAAAATATATCTATTTTCTCTCTCTATTATTTTCTTAGGTGAAAGGACATTTAGGGTGTTGACAAAGATTGATTTGATGGATAAAGGAACAAATGCTTTGAAGGTAAGATCTCCTTTTTTTACGTGTTCAGTTCTATATTGTAAGTCATCACTTGTCCATTAAATGATGTTACTTTATTAAATGATGTGATTCATTGAGATTGCTCCCTTGATGTTATTTCTTGTTCAATAACTTGGATCTATCTAATTGGTTTCACTATTAACTAAATTTGTTTGGTGATATATAAATGGCTCAATTGTATACCATCCTAAAGCTTTGTCGTGCATTCTCTATGGGGATTATATAACCTAGGCTTCTTCTATTGAATTTTTATCAGCAAAATCTTTTAAGCGTTGTTTGATTTTCAATATGTATGTATTTACCAAGAATTTCATTCTTTATTGATGTGAAGGCTTGTCAATGACATTATGTGTGAGTGTTTTGAGTTTAGTAATTTTTTTTATTTAACCTAAGAATCAAAATGATGTCATTGGAGCAGAGCGTTGTGGAATTATAAGTTGTTTGTGACATCAAGAGTTTATCTTTAAAATTTATGTAGATACCATCACAATATCACATCAAATACCACAACACTTATTAGTTGTTTTTGTCTACTATGAAAAGTCTAATACTTAAGGACTGGAGTTATTTCCAATATTAGTGATGCTTCAAAATAATACATTTAACATCGATAATGTAATATGTTAAAAAAGATAGATTTTAATTGTTTCTTGACTAGGTTGATCAATAGTTAGGCTAAGAAAAATTGTTTGTTGTAGATTTTAATTTAACATTCTTCCTTTAAATTATCTATTGTGTTTCTTGGCTTGTTCAAAACTAAGCAATTAAGGAGTAGTTAATGCTTCTTGGCTTGTTCAAAACCTCCTTTATTTGTGTTTCTTCTATTAGTTTAAAAGTTTCATTATCTCATTCAAAACACTTGAAACTTCTTTTTTTAGTTTTGGACTTCTTCAATCACTTTTCAACTATGACTCAAGTCATTTTTGGTAAGTTTTGTGTTAAAGACTTTGTTTAGATCAATCAATTAGACATTGCATATTCACTATAAGAAATATGGTTTATGTGTTTTGGAATCTACATGAGTTGATTAGAAACAACGTACATTTTTGTGAACTCACCTATTCAAGAACTTAGCTATGTTTTGGTTCTTAAGAATTCGTTTCGTTGAATTGGAAGATACTTGATAGAGCTTTTTACTGTTGAGTTGTGTTTTTCATCTCTTGAAAAAGTTGAAGTTCTGTTATCATATTTTCCATCTTCTCATGCTTCTACCAAAAAGTGGACAGTTATTAGTTTATTACTCATTTTTATATGATTTAGTATATAAAATAATGAGTACCTTCAGGATTAGTCCTTTTCAAGTTTGGTTGCCCATATAATATATTTCAAACTATTTAGATTAGCTTAGCTTCGAAACACCTTCAACATCATTTGTCTATCCAAGTATCCTAGTCGACAAACATGAAAAGAAAATCCATAAGAAATGATTGATTTTGATTACTTGTCTTTTAACTTCGATTATAGTTCATAATACGGTAACATTTATCATTTCTAAAAACTTCTTCTGACAACTTCGATTATAGTTCATAAGAAATGATACCATCTTTCTCAATCTATGTATGACATTTTTTGTTATTCATTATTGTTGATTGCACATTGGCTATTGCATCGACTAGAGGCGAAGAGAGAGCATATATGTTGAAGATTTGTTTATCACTCATATTGATGGAATGAACACCCTTGCCCGTGGTCTTCAAAATGTTGCTAAGCTACTTGAGGTAGTCTCTTCATTCCACACCTTCTCTTGTCATTTCCAATGATTTAATATAACATATTTACATTTGGTTTAGCAGCTTATATTCAAAATGTTAATTTTCTTTATCTTGCATCTAGATGAAATGAATCTACTACTGCTATGTCTCTCTGGTACTCTTGTGAATAATTCAATTTTTAAAAATAAATTTCCATTGATCAAAGGTTTAGGACCAAAGCTCTGTCTAATTTTCAAGTTGGCAACTCTTAGTTTCTTGTAACTGTTGGTAAAAGCAACACCATTTTGCACTTTGTTGTCGGCCGCGTAGATCATTTATTGTCGTTCAGCTTCGTTCGTGGAGTCCACGATCAGATTGATCAGCTTCGTTCCCCAGATTCGTCGCTTGATTCATAAGATTCATTCAGGTTGAAGATTATGAAGGAGTTTAGGATTTCTCATAAAATGTATTTACGATCTTGAAGAATGTATATATAAACACAATATTAAGATTTTATTTTGTATATACATATGTAAAAGAGAAATATTATAGTATCTAAAAGAATATTAATTTTATTTATTTGTTGGCGTAAGAAAAAATATTTATCTACATGGTCACATAATGCATGTTTTTAACTATTTGGCGTCATAGAAAAATAGACAATAATGCAATAATTGAATAAACATAAATTTGTAAAAATGGACCAAAACACCAACATTGTTGGCCTCTTTGATGTCGATTTTAAACCGACATCAAAGCCCACCCGACATCAAAGGGCTTTAATAACACTATCAAAGATGCGGTTGAAAAATGACATTAAAGACCTTTAATGTTGTTTTTAAACTAAAATTAATGAGGCCTTTAATGTCGTTTTTAAACCGACATCAAAATAGAAAAGACAATAAAGGCCTATAATAACGCTAGCATAGATGTTAGTTGCCAACTGACATTAAAGGCCATTAATGTTGGTTTTAAGTCGACATTAAAAGCCAAATTTCTTCTAGTGGCTGCACATTCATCCTTGCTATTCTGCTCATTTGTTCTAGCCTACAAATGTCGATGCAGAAAGTAGTTGTTTCTTATCACATCAACTCCAACTACCACTCTTGTCTTTTAGTGAAACATCTCGCGTCATGATGTGCTAGTATCTTGCCTAACGATTGTGAATCGCCACGCTCCTTGCTCTTGTTGAGTTCTTACACGATATTTTTCTTGCAGTTTGCTTTTTTTATTCTTTTCGCATCCTGAGTGAAAAAACACTTAAAAGCATAGTTAATCAAACTTATAACTTATGTAAAGTGTCACGTCCCGCCCTGCCCTGCCCCATCCCAAATGTCACACTATGCAACCAAATGGAGGGTGTGTCGCCTAGACATTCAAAAAATACTTCTCGCAAGATAACGCGTTAAACGCCTAGTAAGTGAAACAACTTTTTCTTTTGTCTCTTTGCAAAACTCTTCCACTTCAGCCTTAGCGACCTTTCCCTCCTTTACAACGGAAACAACTCAAGAAAATTATCACAACGGAATAATTACTTAAAATCCTTCTCTTTATTAACTTAATGCTTACAGAAGTACAGTTTACAAATTACACTTTGTATTGCATAAAATAAACCAACTCCAGTCTTATCATGTCCTACTTCTTTTAATCAATTTGCAGCCTTTCGTGTCGTGGTGGAGAAGACTTGGTGAAACTCTCTTTGCATTGATATTAAGTATTCACTTTAACTGTTGCCCCTTTCCCTCTTTTTTCACTTCTATTGCTCCTCCGAGGATGGTGCTTAGAGGTGTGAAGCTTCTCTTTCTCTTCCTTACCTTGTTCACCCCCATAAAGTGGTGGAGAAAATCTATAGGGCTTCCTTTTCCTACCTCAGCTTCTCAAAATTCTTATGCCTATTTTTTCTGCATATATGAGGTTTGGACATTAAGGAGTGGCAACCTTACCAACCGACTCCTTGAATGCATGATGAGAGGCCATGACTGGCACGCTATGTAAGACTACAAAAATACTTTGTCTTTCCTTCTTAACTTGGATACACAACCTTAGAACCAACCTTCACATGGCCTCAACACTTGGTAATGTAGGGAGAGAAAACACTTAAAATGTAAGTCAAACAGACTTAGTGAGCGGCGGGTTTTAAGAAAACCTTTTCAAAAATCACATAGAATTCAAAAATCAATAAACATCAAGCCATAACAGATAAGATTCGTCACAACGTGTTGCCATAATAGTTCAACAACCACACAGCGAGCGCTACAATGCCATACGCTAAAATCATCTCGCAAGAAGCTCATTTTGAGACCGAGAAATCTCTCCTTGCTTAGACGTGGGATTCACTCATACTAGTGTCATGTGAGGTACCTAGGATAACCAACAACATATCGCCACATGTACATTCTTAGACCTAAGAGTTACACTCCACCAACATCTCATCATCATACTTTTCAGGCTTTCCACAACGAGCGCTACAATGCCATACACTGGAATCATCTCATAACAAACTTGGCTCAAAGACCTGAGACTCTTCCCCCCGCCAAGATTTAGGAGTTACTTTCAACTAACACCATGCGATTTTCTTGGAACTTTCACCAGCCTCTAGCCTCACAACTTGTTCCAACTTGGGAATTCCCCATACTTTCAAGTGCCCTGGATCTTTTGCTGGAGTCACCAGCTTTCGACTAGAGCAAAATTCAAGATCTTAGGAAAGATCTTAAGGGTTAAATGGTGGGATAAGAGTGTCTAGCGAGTTTCTTGGGATCTTTTCCAGCATTATGCGATAGATAGGGTCACATCACAAACACAACCACACGAACACATCAAGGAAGCACAGTATCACTGCTTACTCATAGTGCAGATCAATCGTGAATTAATAAGGCATTTTATAAATATCATCACAGAGGAAATAATACTCAACATGTAACGTTAAAACATCACCTTTCAGAATGAGTATCACCTTTTAGCCTTTCACTTATTTTCAGAAAATATTTATGAAATGAATATTGTCACTCATAGAAATAACACTCATAAAACATGATTATCATTTACAAAAAGGTAATAACCCACATTATTACTTTCAAACAATGATCGTAAAACAAACAATGTAGTATACACAACAAGCATGTAAATCATTTTGACACTCATATAAAATACTTAGCCTAGACTTCTCTTTCTTAGCTTCCGACTTTCTTTTCATATTTGACGAAGAAATATACGTTCAACATTTAAAAATTTCCCCTCTTACTTTTAGTAAGAAATATAACACTTCTTATTTTTAGGAAAACTTCTCTTTTTTTCATCGGCTTTCAATCCTATTTATAAAGGCCTTTCACAATCATGGGTTACTTTTGCGCTTTACACATGTTGTTTTACTAACACATTGTGCTATATGCTTTTGATTATGTGTGTTCTATTTTATACATGTGTTATGATCATGGATTTAATAGGTTAGGTTCTAATTGAACGACTGTTAAGAGACTAAATAGGGCTATGAGTTAAAAGATGCATTCTTATTCATGCATTGCTAATTTGCAAAAGGTATGTGTTATCATGCAAGTTTTCCTCTCTATCGTCCAAGTGTCAATGAAGAGAGGTTTCCCGGTACGTCCTAAACCCTAAACTCTGAAATGATTAAAGTGAAGAGGTATGCGTTGCTAATTCACAAATGGGTCAACCATCTGCGTTGCTAATTCTCACATGCGTTGCTAAATATTAATTAAATATGATTTAATTACTTATATGCAGTGTGTCATTGGGCATGATCATTACATGCAAAATCTCACTATGTCTCTCTTCATTGCATAATGACTAAGTCCTCGTTGAGTACAAGTTTTTCTATTGTTTGACCAAATATAAACGAAACAGTAGGTTTCTTGGGTAATCTAGGGTCGAACGTAGGAAATTGATATCAAAGTATTAATTTGTAGGATTTACTCTTCATTCGAGGTGTATAAAAGAATAATCTATACAATATAATAAAGTGTAAGTTTACACTATATCTACTTATGTAGACTATAGATTCTGTAAAGGGGGATTAAGATGAAGGCGAGATGGAGGTGCGAACTAACTTGTATATAAGAAAGAGTGAAGCAAAGTCTACGCATTATTAGGCGTTTAAGCAATGTGAAAGTCTTGATGCAACATAACTCAATTAACTAGCTTATGATTAAGGTGAGCACCTCTTGGCGTCTTCAAACACCATACTTACTCGCCTCTCGAGATGCAAAGGACTAAGCTTGGTTAAACGAGATAGATCTAGAATATTTTACTTACAAGACTTATAGACCTTCTCTTTTAGGGGTGATAATCTCTCGGTGCCAAACAACCACACTTGCTCTCCTTTTTGGATACAAATTATGGAAGTTATCTCGCTAAGGTGGATTTTGTCTTCAAACTTCTTCTTGTGTGCGTTAGCCAAATACTTGCTACTTGGGCTCTCTAGTAGTTGACGATATACATGAAGGGATAAAAGCCCTATGGCAGCGAAATATTTTATAGAACCATTACTCAATTTAATTTGTTAATCCCAAAATACCAGTACATTGGCAAAAATTTAGAAAAATTCTAAATAAAAACTAAGCATGCTTTTTATTTAAAAGATACAGAGAACTTACTTTTCTTGACGTCTCTGAATCTGCAAACCACCAAATTGGGACACCACCCGTCGGAGACCTTCCTATCACTACAAGAAATTGGAACAACTGCGACGCCAAAAACAACGTCGGCAAAAGGTGTGTCGTCGTTAATCACCTTTCACCGGCGTACGTAATATTACGTTGCAAAAAGTAACTTTCTGCGACGCACACGATGCTACGTTGCGGAAAGTCTAAAAATTAAATTTAATACGTTCACTTTCTGCGACGCACACTATTTTGATGTCGTGAAAAGTGATTTTCCACGACACACAGTATGATACATCGCAGAAAGTCACTTTCTGCGATGCAAAGGAACAAAGCGTCGCGGAAAGACTAAAAATTAAATTTAATATCTCCACTTTTTGCAACGCATAAGAACCAAACATCACGGAAAGTTTAAAATTTAATTTAATATCTCCACCTTCCGCGACACACAAGAACCAAACGTCGAGGAATGTTTAAATAATTAATTCGTTATTTAACTTTCCTGCGACGTTAGGGTTACTCAACGTTGAGGAAAGGGTCCTTCTGCAACGTGTTTAAAGACATTGGAGAAAGTCCACTCTATTTTTTTTCCTTTAACACAGAACCGATTGCAAAACAAAAAGAAGAGAAAATCGACCGAGAGAAAGGGAAAGGAGAATATTTGTGTTGTCGCTCGTTCGTCTTCGTCATCACCATTACCGTTGCCAGAAGTGTCCTTGTTCTCCTCTTTCTCCTCTGTTACTATTCATCACTCTCTTTCTCTCCTTTCCTCTACTTTCTCCATGTTTTCCTTCTCTAAATCGCTCATTTCTCTTTCTCATTCTTTATACTTTCTCTCTTTCCCTTCTCTGAATCGCGCATCTCCATCCCTTCTTCTATCCAATTTCATTCTCCAAAAACAATTAATTAAATAAAATAATTAATTAAAAAGTATATATTTAAATCCTTCTGCGACGTGCTTCATTGTACGTTGGGGAAATTTTCGTCGACGTTGACCTGAGCTGCATCGGGGAAAGTATCCCCGACTTGCTTTCCTAGACGTGCCTGCCGACGTCGTCCGCAACGTCGCAGTAACCTTCCTCGACGTTGGTTAGGGTTTTCGGCGACATATTGCTATGTTGGGAAAAATCTTATTTCTTGTAGTGTCCTCTAGGATGAGATTGGTTTTTGAAAACTAATTGAGATGGAAAAAAGTTTAGAGGTATTTGAGAGAAACTCTTTTCTTTTTGCAGAGCAAAAACCTTAGCTTTTTTTCTTGATGAATTCGTTAAAGACAACTGTTTTCTTCTAGATATCTATAACTCTCTTTCCTTCTTGGAATAGAAAAAGGAGTCAGAGACAATCATGAGATTTTATTATCAAATCTATTAATTAATTAACAATTAATCAATTAGTTAATAATGAATTAACAATTAATCAATTAGTTAATAATGAATTGGTCAAAATGAGTAATCTTGAGACGGGGTGTGACAAGTTGTTATCAGAGCATAAGTTTTTGGACAAGGTCTTTGTTAGAGTCATGCATATAAAAAGTCACATGATAGGGTACTAATGGTCTATCATGATGATTCGTTATAGGAAGTTATGACACTGCAAGAAAGGCTGAGGAAAGACAGACAAGTGGCAATTGGTGTCTCATCTATTGGGAGTGCTAATAGAGCCCAAGAATCTGACGAGATGTCTAGTAATCCACATAACACTATCGGGAAAAATGTGGAGGAAAGCATGTTTTATCGTTTTGTTAAAATATTAGCTCTTCCTTTTATACCTACACCTTCCACCGTAAATAAAAGGTTTGGCATCGAAAGAATGAAGGCGTTAGGAGTAACGACCTATAAGCTCTCATTCCATTCTTCATTTATTTATATTAATAATTTCTAAGTTGTGAAAAACAAGTTTAAATCCAATTGCCAATTCCTTAAGGTTTATTGTTTTAATAAGAAAATTTGGAACAAAACGAGTTTGGTATAAGACGTGGAAATTTTGAAGTGTTGAAAAGAAGGAAACTAAGGGGGAAAATTAAGTTTAATTTGAAGGGAGGGGCAATATGGTCGTTTTCTATATACTATTAGAATTATTTTTTAAGTAAGAGAACATAGAAGAAAAAAAAAGGAAAAAGATTCAACTCTCTTCTTCTCCTTCACCATTCTTCTAGAGAGGCCGACCACTCCTTCATGTCAAAATTTCTCTACACTACTACAAAAATGAGTTTTAATGACACTACTACTCAAGATATTATTTCGTTAAAAATATAAAAATGGGTGGGGTGAGGTAAATTGTATAGTTAAAAATAATAAAAAAATGTTGTATTTCAGTGTAGATATATTTCAGTGTCCACGGATATAGACTAATACCACTAAGTTAGTCCTTCACAAGTGTTCATAACATCAGTTGGGTCAAATTATCGTTTTACCCTTGGGTTACTTCTAGTCTTTAAATATCAGTGCTCCTCTAATGAATAACATGTTTTTGGTCCAAAAACTAAACAGAAACCCCTCTCGTGTCATAGAGAGGGTAAGGTCCTTTGTTCAAGTTTCGAAGACACCATTTAATGGAACACTCATCTACTTATACTAAAATCAAGAAGGTGTGAATTACATCTTATGTGATTATGTTCTCAGCTCCCCACTCGGTCTTATATTGAAAATGATAAGCATATTAAGTCAAAAATATGGTCACTCTCACCCGTACAAATTAAAGAACAATCCCTTGTAAACAAAAGTTCATAATACACTCAGTAGTAAGACTAAGTTACCTAAGTCATCCTAATGAAATAGAGACTCAACTAGTTAACGGAGTTACATCTAGTGATTACTATTTCGTGATCCGATCTTATGTAAACTCATTGCATAGGCTATCCTCACTCGCATATCACCTACACGAACGTGTTGGATCATTGTGTTTGTATAAAATACAAAGTGAGTTGTATCCATAGTATTACTAGGATAAGGTACCCAACTTTATTCCTATATTATAGACCTTTTAAGCTATATCTTGAACGTTGATCCCAGTATGTCTCTACATACTATTAAGACTCATCGAACAACTTAGGATGTTAGTTTATTAAATTTAGGTTATTAAGAAAAAACTAATAGTATAAGAAATAATATTTATTGAAATAATAACACTTTATTAGTAATGGTGAATGAATTATATTTACTATCTATGAGTTTTAGAACATAAAATCCAACACAAACTTCCTTCGTGAAATTTGTTAGAAAATGAATTAACTTTCAAACAAATTAGGTTTCACTTTTTGGTTCTTCTTGTGCATCTCAAACAGAACTAAAACCAGAGATATCACTATTGAAACCAAGAATTTCTTCTTTTCTTTCTTCTTAACCTTTTCTCAAAATAAAATGGTGAGAGATGAGGGTAATGAGGGTCGGTTGAGCTTGAAATGAATCTTACGTCTGAATAATGTTGACTTTAATCGATAAGAATTCCTGGATTAACTATACACCATGTGCCCCTTAATGTTCCTTATCGAGATTGGCCCAAGATCCACCAAGATCTGTCGATTTCTGGACCAAAAAGGGTCCCAAGTTCTGACCAGAAACTCCAATTATTTTTCCTATCTCTAGTTTTGGTCAAACATAGACTTAAAATGGCCTAAGTTCCCACTCCTTAAATTCTCTACCTTTCATCCCAGACAGAAAATCATTGAGATTGGCTCGAGAAATCCATTCCTAAAGCTTTTGTCCTTCATCTCGACCAAACAACACAAAGTTTAAACCTCTCTGCCCCAAGATTCCCTTCCAAGGCACTTGTTCTCTTTGCTAACTCTAAACTAACATCCTAATTCATTTAACTTAGCCCGAGACCTATGAATAATTCTTAATTGTTCCTAACACTTGATAAATAAACTAAATAAAAGGTACGAGTATTACATCCTGGAAGTACCAAGATGTATAGAACTTTAAAAGCCTATTATTGGTGTCCAGGTAAGTGACAAGAGATAGCTGAGTTTGTAGCTAAGTGTTTAATTTGTCAACAAGTTAAACTACAATGCCAAAGGGCTGGAGGATTATTGTGTCACTTGTCTAGTCCAAAATGGAAGTGAGAGCATATCACCAATGACTTCTTGTTCGAATTGCCCAGAACGCCTAATTTCTATGATGGAATTTGTGTAATTATGGACCGTTTTACCAAGACGATTCAATTTATTTCAATTAAACAAACTTTTTCATTAAACAAATTGGATAAGTTATATGTGGATAAGATTGTAAGCCAAGATGGAACTCTAGTGTCCATAGTTTCATAAAGAAATTCGTGTTTTACTTCCAAATTTTGGCCAAAGTTGTAAGAAGTGTCAGGAACCAAGTTGCAGTTTAGCATTATGTTTCATCCTCAAACAGATGGTCAATCTAAAAGGACTATTGAGACGTTGAAAAATATGTTGAGATCTTGCATTCTACAATTTAAAGGAAGTTGGAATGAACGTTTACCCTTGATTGAATTCGCCTACAATAATAGTTACCATTCTAGCATTGGAATGGCTTCTTATAAGGCATTGTATGGAAGGCGTTGTAGAACACCAGTTTGTTGGAAAGAAGTGGATGGGAGGAAATTGTATGGGCCAAAACTAGTTCAGGCGACTACAAAAAGCATTAAGGCAATTAAAGAAAATCTTAAGGTTGCCCGCCAAAGATAAAAGTGTTATGGAGATCATTATTGCAAGGCGTTAGAACTTGAGGTTGGAAACAAAGTTTTCCTTGAATTGTCACATTGGAAGGGTGTGATTAGATTTGGAAGAAATGGGAAGCTAAGTCCAAGATATATATGACCTAATGAAATTCTAAAATGTGTGGGACCCGTGGCTATTAAGTTGAAGTTGCTTGCAGAACTGTTTAGAATCCATAATATTTTTCATGTTTTTATGTTAAGGAAGTATGTTCTAGATTCCTTGCATATACTTCAAGAGCATCCCATAGAAGTAGAGGAAGACTTAATTTACAAAGAAAGGCCTTTGATTGTGTTGAGAACAAAGGTCATTCCCATGGTTAAGGTGTTATGGAATAATCATGGCATTTAGTAAGCTACCTGGGAGAATGAAGAGCAAATGAAGATCAAGTATCCTCAGCTCTTCTTATAAACTATTGAATGTCGAGAACAAAAATTCAATAAGAAAGTAGTATTTATAAGACCCTGATCGCGTTCGAAACTATTCGTAAGAATACATGCGACACGAATGGGTTATGCTATGAGACAGTGTGCAATGGAAGTTGGCGATTGGTAAGTTGAAAGTTTTGCAAAGCACTCTACATATCACGTTCAAATTAGGTGATGCGAAGGATCTATTTATATAAATATATTTCTTCATTGAATTCCTAAATTCCATGATCTCTCTTGTGTTCTCAAATTCTTAAAATGGATTTGGTTTACAATGATTTGAACTTGATAATGAACTGTAATGTTGTCACGAAATAATCTTTGGTACCCTATGCAATGAGATTCCTCACACTTGCTGTGTGTTTTGATGTGAAATGTTTGATCCTTGTTGTGTGATCTGGAATATGATGTCCTATTCTGGCAATATGATATAAAATAGGATGTATCATACTTATTGTGTGATTTGGTATGGGAAGCCCTTTGCTTGCTATGTAATATGGCATTGAAAGACACGTTATGAGTGATGTAATTGATGGAGACTTGCTGTTGCGTTGAGATCACTTCGCACAACCGCAACTCAACAAAAGAGTGTGGTAAATACTTGAGTTGAGGAAGCGCATTAAGATGTAATAAATCATGCAGAATGACTTTGCGACATGATATAATGCGTTATGAGTAATATGTTCTTTTGTAATATGAGCTTTATGAATAATTTGAATTGAACTCAAAGTTTTACTATTGAAATGCATCTGTTTATATTTTGCGAAAAGACGTAGACTTCGACAAAATCATGAAAGTAACGAAGCCCTAGGTTTGTTGGTTTATTGATGAAAATTTTAGAAC
>JBBPDI010000032.1:9020358-9030837 GCA_037974545.1 Cucumis variabilis | reverse complement strand
GAGCATTCTTTCTAATTAATTTGTATGCTTCAAAATTCAAATATATTGATTATGTTATTACTATGCTAATAATAAGATTTTTTTTATACTTCAAAGCGGGTATAGAGGCAAAAATTAAGGAGAGGATCGAGAAGGAGAATAATGAGAAGAATAAGAACGTAAAGGAGAAGTTGTCTTGAGAAAGTTTGGTGACTGTAGGACTTTTATTTATGTTAGGTGGACTTTCAAACTTCTATGTTTGTAACTTTGTAGGAATTAATTTAATTTATGTTTGAAACTTTGTAGAACTTTTATTTATGTATAGTGTTCATAAAGGATTTCAATTATAATATTTATGCATAAGGGGTTTGGTTTTCATTCGGTTTGACATAGATGAACGATTCATTTTGATTTCGAATGAGATTTTTTTTTCATTTAGTGATTTGGTGTAGTTTTAGCTTCAAACTTGATCAAATCGAATTGAACCGCAAACACCTCTACACTTAAGGGTTGCAACAAACTTGCTGGCTTTTGTCTTAGTGCTTTCATATGTTGACACACTAAACACTTGTTAACAAAGCTGCCACTTCCTATTTCATGTTATGCTACCAGTAAACTTGTCTCAAGTCCTGGTACATCTTTGTAGTCATATGCATAGAAAACAGAAAACTATGGACTTCAGTCAACAAATCTCTCTTAACTTCACTGTCTGCAGCTTGCACACATAACCGTCTTTTGAACATGAGGCCATCATTAGAAGATATAGAAATCCCATCAGCTTGCCTTGCTTTTGCTAGGCGACGCTTCTCAATCAGATAAGGATCATTAAAATGAGCGTTGATAACTTGTAGAAATACAAATTATAATGGCATTTTAGGTAGAATAATGAAGTCACAACTCAAGAAAAACTGAAAAAGGAAGAAAACGCGTAGCTAAATAGATAAAATAGGTCAATAACATGTTACAAATAATAAAAGAGTTTTCTGCCTATTTATCATGTCTTTTTATGTCTGAATGTAGTTTTTTTTTGGGAAAAAGAGAAGAGTAGCCGAGTGACAAACGACATGTGAAGAGATAAGCGACCACCAGTTGATCAAAAGAATGAAGCTAGGCGATTCATATTGCTAGAAGATAAAATGGTTGATGATAACATGTATAAATACTTGTTATTATAGCTTCTTTCATTATAATAATGAGGTCAAAATGCCTAAGAAAAGGATCAAAGCGCTTAACTTCTATTTGAAGGGATAAAAGCTTAGAATTTATGTCCTAAAACTCGTAGTTTGTAATCATATTCTATTCAATAAAGTCGTTATTGATACTATATCCTTAAAGCCAATGAACTAAGGACCCGAGATTATTTTTGAGTAAATTTGAACTTTATGTAGAGATTTAAATGTGGATCAAGTTCGAGTGTATAGCCTAAATAGTGTATAGTATACGAATACAGTTGGGCACCTTATTCTGGAGAAACTATGGATGCGGCCCGCGTTGTAGTTAGTACAAATGATGTGATCCTGAATCATTCGTGTAGAGACATGAAAGTGGAGGCATACTATGTAAAGAGTTTACATAAAACTGGAACCATTAAATAGTCAATTTAAAGTTATAACACCGATAACTTTGTAAAAATGACTACATCGTTTATAGATATCCAATGCAACTTAATCTTCATCCTAAGCTAACTATGAACTTCTGTTCACATAGAATTATTCTTAGATCTGCATAGGTGAGGACCGCTCAATGACGCTGGTCCAATAAGCCTTCCATTTTAGGGGTAAGACTAGGTGGATAGCTAGGGACATAGGGTGCAAGACGAATTTACTCTTATCCGTTCTAGGGATAGTAGATAGATTGTTTCCTTAAAGACTGAATCCAAGTCTTGAACAAGGGACCCACCCTCTCATTGGCCCGAGAGGGATTCGGTTTATAGGTTAAACCTAAAACCAATTGTTCAAAAGTGGATCAGTGGGACCTAAGGCACAAGATGTTGTCTCGGGGGTAAAAGAGTACTTTGTTCCAATCGAGGTTACAAACAACTTGTGCAGGATTTTTACTTATCATGATTATATCACATGACCACAAATATATCTATAGTGAGGGAAGTGCAACTACAAGACTTTAGTGGAATGACCCGTTAGTTAACGAAGATTGATTAATTCGGTCTAAAAGAGTTTAGTCAGTTAATCTCAGATCGTTGGAGCCCATGATCTATAGGTCCATTAGGTTCTCCCGCTAGGACATAAGGAATCAACTTAGAACATAATGCTGAAATAATTCGAATTGTTCAAATTAGGTAAAGAGAGAGAAATCAACGAATATATTTGATATAGTTGTCAGTTATAAGCTTTAGATAGAGCTTCATGTTTAAATGTGATTTAAATATTAAAAATATAAAAAATGGATTCATAATCGAAAGCTCGGAATTGATGAAAATGGTTAAAGTTGTGAAAAGTCAAGATGTTGACTTTTGACTTTGAAAAGTCAAACTTTGACCAACTTTATATTCAAATGTGACTTGAATTTTGAGAAATGAATGCGAGTTCATGCTCAAAAGATCGAAATTAGTCAAGACGAACAAAATGGTAAAAAGTCAAAATGTTGAATTTGGACTTGAAAAAGTCAAACTTGGAATTTGATTTAATTGTTAAATTACCATATTGACCTTAGACTAATTTAAATAATAATACTTGTTGAGATTTGACAAACTTATCACTTGCATGTGATATGCAAGTGACTTATTGCATGCAGGACACCTACCCCACTAAGAATGCCATCCGAGAAATCTCGATCCTAGGATTGAGATTGGGAAACTCGTGCATGTAGTTTGCTTGTAAGAGTTTCTTTTGCAAAGATGATAAGACTGTTGTGTTTTAGAAATGCAAGGATTAATTTTTGTAATTGAGAATTATAAAATAAACCAAGAACATTTTTTCTCTTAACAACAAAAAGACCTAATAGTAAGGTTCCTCCAAAAGGATATCATCTATCTCTATTTTTCCTTCCACCATTCGAGTCTCACGACCCAGTTCCAAGTTTGGAGAATAGTGGATCAACTCTAGTGGTAGTCATGACTTCGAATTTGTGAGAAGATTGTGAATAGATTACAAGAAAAGAAAAGCATCAAAGGTGAGTTTTCTTTGTTTCAATTAGAGTTGTTATGTATATTGATTACTAAATTTGTTTAGTTGCAATTAGAGTAAAATTTAATCCTTATTCCCCTGCGCACGTCTACCATTTTCATCATAAAAGTCCTATGACAATGAAGATTTTACAGAACCAAAAGTCCTATGACAACGAAAGATTTTACAGAACCATTCCTCAATTTAATTTAGGATTCACAAAATACCAGTACATTAACAAGAATAATTAAGAAACTAGTTTTCTTATTAAGACTTAAAGTCTAAGCATGCTTTCTAATTGTATATTTAGAGAAAGAAAAGCTTTTTTATTTATGTCTCTAAATCTATAAATTAATTCTTCAAATTGGGACACCACTCATCGGATACCTTCCTATTCTCTAGGATGAGATTGGTTTGTGGGAACCAATTGGAATAGAAAAAATATTTAGAGAGAAACTATTTTCTTTTTGCATTGAGGAAAAATATTGGCCTTTTTATTTATTAATTGATTAAAGAAAACTATTTTTTTATATATTTATAACTCTCTTTCCTTCATGGAGTAGGAGAGAATCATGAGATTCTATTAATTTAAAAAATATCAAATTAATAGAAATTTCATATCTACTAATTAATTAGCCATTAATCAATTCCTTAATAATTAATTAAATTATATTTAATTAATATTTCAATTAAATCTTTTTTAATGAATATTTCTCTAATATTTGATAGTTTTATATTAATTTAATTAAATAAAATAAAACTAGACTATTAAATTATTCTCCAATTAATTAATAGCTAAATTAAATATCTTATATTTAACTGAACTTAAATTTGAATCATATTCAAATATAAGTTTCTTTCATAACCAATAATTGTAGTATGAATCGAATTCACATTAAATTAATATTTGAACTCATTCAAATATTTTATCTCTTATAATTTAATTTTGAATCATATCCAAAATTAAATTTATATAATAAAGTTTGATAAACATTGTTTTATATTGTATGATACATTAAACTAATTCGCAAAGTAATTTTAAACATTTCAAATTATAACCAATATAATTAAATCTTATTACCCTTTACGAGTTAGAAAGTGGACCTAATGAACCTCCAGACCCAAAGCTACAACGATCTGAGATTAATTGACTAAACTCATTAACCACATTAATCAATATTCGTTAACCGTGTGTACAGTCCACTAAAGACTCACAACTGAACTCTTCTCACTGTAGAATATTTATGTGTCTACGGATGTAGACCAATAATAGTAAGTTAATCCTTCACGAGTGTTCGTAACACTAGTTAAGTCAAATTATCATTTTACCCCTAGGTTATCTCTAATCCTTAAGTACCAGCGCTCCTCTAACGAACAACTTGTTGATGGTCCTACCAATAAACAGAAATCCCTCTCATGCCATAGAGTGGGTAGGACGCTTTGTTCAAGTCCTGGATACACCATTTAAGGGAACACTCATCTACTTATCCTAAAGTAGGAAATTAGTGAATTTCATCTTGTGTAATTATGTTTCCAGCTTCTCACTGGATCTTGTCCCAAAAATGATAAGCTTATTAATTCAACGATCTGACCACTCTCACCTGTACAAATCAAAGGACAATCCGTCGTGAACAGAAGTTAATAATACACTCAGGATTAAGACCAAGTTACCTAGGTCAACGTAATGAAATAGATACCTAACTAATTAATGGAGTGACATCTAGTGGTTACTATTTTGCGGTCTGGTGTTATGAAAACTCATTGCATAGGATATCCTCACTCGCATGTTAACTACAGAAACTTGTTGACATGCTGTATCAAATACAAAGTGAGCCGTATCCATAGTGTTACCAGGATAAGGTATCCAACTTTATCCCTATACTATAAACCCTTTAAGTTGATCTCGAACATTGATCCCTTTATGTCTCTACATACTGTTCAAGACTCATTAAACAACTTAGGATGTTTGTTTATTGAATTTGGGTTATTAATACAAAACTAATAAGATAATCAATAACAATTATTACAATAATAATACTTTATTAACAACGATCAATGAATTATATTTACAATCTACGAGTTTTAGAACATAAATTCCAACAAACTCCCACTTGGACTAAAACTCTAGTCTTTTTAGGATGTACATAATAAAGTAATACACTGACATTGGAAATGGTAAAATGTACAAGTATATTATATAAAATGTATATATACAAATACAATAAACTAAGGGATCCTCATACCTATTACATATCTCCCACTTGCCCTAGATTACCTAATGTACATAACTCACAGACCTAGACTTTATAGAAGACCCTCAAATACTTTAGCCGTGAGAGTCTTTGTAAATGGATCGATAATATGCCCCATTATTATCTCAATATAAAGTGATGGGCATGTTCATGTTTGGAACAACTTCCAAATCATGTAGAAACTTCCTGAGCCAAACTGCTTCTTTTGCTACTTTACAAGTAGCGACGTACTCAGCCTCCATAGTAGAGTGCAATGCATCCTTGCTTGATGCTTGATGCTACGCCATACCAGAGCTACCCCATTTAGGGTGAACACTGATCTCGACATAGATTTTCTAAAATTCTTATTGGTTTAGAAATTAGAGTCGGTGTATCTTGTAAGGATCAAACCCTTAGTTGTATACATAAGCATGTAGTCTCTCGTTCTTCTAACATACTTGAGAATAATTTTAACCATCGTTCAGTGGTCTAACCCTGTGTTGGACTGATATCTACTGACTATTCTCACTACATAACAAATATCTGGCCTAGTGTAGAGCATAACACACATTAAGCTGCCCACATATGAGGCATAGGGAATACGTCTCATATCCTCAATTCCTGAGGTGTCTTAGGACACTACTCCTTAGACAAGTGAACCTCGTGCTTGAAAGGTAAGAAATCCTTCTTAGAGTTTGCAACGAATATCAAACCAACATTTTATTGACATAGGTTGCCTGAGATAGTGCTAGCGTTTTGTTCTTACCATCCCTTATGATTTGGATCCCTAGAACATATTGTGCCTCTTCCAAATTTTTCATTTGGAATTAGACTGCTAGCCAAGTTTTAACGTCAATTAGGTATCCTACATCATTCTAATGAGAAGGATATCATCTACATAAAGTACTAAGAAAGCTACTTTACCTTTGTTGATTTTCTTGTATACACAAGGTTCATCAGCATTGTCAAAACCGTAAGATTTGATTGTAGTATCAAATCTAATGTTCCAAGATCTAGATGCTTGTTTCAACCCATAAATGGATTGATTCAACTTGCAGACTTTTGCTTCTGACCTTGGATTATGAACCCCTCGGGCTGAGACATAAAGATACTCTCTTCAAGATTGCCATTTAGAAAATCAGTTTTGATATCCATTTGCCATATTTTATAATCATAAAATGTGGCTATGGACAAGAGAATCCTCATAGACTTTAACATAGCAATAGGGGAAAAGTTTCCACATAGTCAATCCCTTCCTTATGGGTATACCTTTTTGCTACAAGTCTAGCTTTAAAGGTTTGTACCTTTCCAACTGGATCTCTCTTTCTCTTATAGATCCACTTGCACCCAATAGGTTTTACCCCTTCAGATAGATCTATAAGCTCCCACATTGAATTGAAGTACACAGACTCCATTTCAAGGTCCATGGCTTTAACCCATTAGTCTTTGTCTACATCATTCATTGTCTATCTATAGGACAATGGATCCTCAATGCCATCATCTTGTATGAAAACTTGAGTTTCAGTTAAATCCAAGTAACGATTAGGTTGTGATACAATCCTTCCACTGCATCGAGTCATTCTCAATGATTGAGAAGAATGAGACAGACCCGATGTGTTGGCTTTATCAACTCTTGATGAGGGACCAGCTTCATCGACAATCCTTGTTGATTCATTAGTAGCTTCACTTAATACTAATTTGCTTCGTGGTTTATGATCTCTCATGTGGTTTTCTTCCAGGAAAGTAGTATTTTTTGATACAAACAATAAGTTTTCTTATGGATTAAAGAATAGACTACCTCTCGTTTCTTTAGGGTAACCAACAAATTGGCATAACCTTGAATGCTTTTCCACCTTCTTAGGATTTGTCACTAATACTTGAGTTGGACAATCCCAAATTTTAAAGTGACTTAAACTAGGTTTACTTCCTCTCCATAAGTCGAAAGGTGTTTTAGAAACACTCTTCGAAGGAACATTGTTCAAGATATGAACTGTAGTCTCCACTGAATACCCCCAAAATGAGCTAGGCAATTGAATATAGCTCATCATTGAACAAATCATGTCTAACAAGGTTCTCTTTCTCCTTTCTGATACACCATTTTGTTGAGGTGTACCAGGTGGTGAGAGTGAAATTGAATTTCATGTTTTATCATATAGTTCTGAAATCTCAAATCCATGTACTCTCCACCTCAATCAGATCGAAGTATTTTAATCCTTTTACTTAATAGGTTTTCAACTTCAGTCTTATACTCCTTGAACTTTTCAAGAGCTTTAGACTTATGCCCTATTAAGTATAAATAACCATACCTTGAATAATCATCTATAAAAGAGTTGAAGTATTCAAACCTTCCCTAACTTTTACATTCAGCGGGCTATAGAGGTTCGAATGTATAAGTTCTTGAGGCTCTTTGGCTCTACAACCTTTTCTAGTAAAAGATCTTTTAGTCATCTTTCCTTTAAGACAAGATTCACATGGAGGCAATGAATCATCTTCTAACTCATTTAAGAGTCCATTCTTTACCAATTTTTCGATCCTATCCAAATTAATGTGATCAAATCTTAAATGCCAAAGATAAGTATTTTTTGAAGGGACAAAAGCCCTATGACAGTGAAAGATTTTAAAAAATGGTTAGTAAATTTAATTTGGAAATCCCAAAATCCCAATACAATAATTATCACATTAAATATCAAATTAATGTGATAATTATTGTTTATGTAGAATAAACAATAATTATCCAAAAAATCTACAATCTCATTAATTATCTAAAAAAACACCGAATTAACTCCAACATAATTAAACTAAACTAAGATCATTAAAATTGTAATTACCTTAATTTTTGGGGTTTTACATAATTAATTTTGGTTTTTATGTCCACAGCTACTATGTCATCATTCACCAGCGATTTCCACGAGACAGATGATCTATTTCTAGAATTTGATGACGTTCTAAATAACGATAATGTGGGATCATCCTCGATGGGCGACACTTCAGGCTAGTCTCATTACTTTGATGACAATTGGAAACATGAAATTGTGGTTTTGATAGTCCTTTGTTTTCTTAGATGGCTCTCAATCGACTCCCATTCCTAAGAGACTTCAATACTCTTAAAACATGGAGTTGTAGAGGTACGTCCATAAGAATGAGAAGAGTTCGATCACCATCGCCCTAAGAGCAGGGAAGTCAATCTCTCCACATGCTATTCGGTTCAACAACACCATTGATGTATGTGAGAGATACATTTCGAGTTTGCTGCCTTAAGTGGACTGATGTTCCTCTAGAATACATCGAGGTTGTCAAGAGCACTCTACAGGTAAGTTTAGTAATTACTTTACATTTATATTAAATGTACATACATACATACATACATATATATATAAACCTATTCCGTATGTTCTTTACTTTGTAGCACTGTTTTGTGCTTGATTTCATAGATCAAGCACTTCATAGATTTGTTGAGTATCAAATGCTCACATCTTCCAAAGAGTTTAAGGGAGATTCCCATAAACATTTTAAAAAGTACAACCTTAAACAAGTAAGTGCCAACCCACCGCACAAATTGGTGAATCGTCTGGAAGATTGGCACTTCCTATGCGATCACTACTTAAGTTGAGCATTTCAAGTGATTTACATATTGTAATGTTACTTCACATTACTACATTTTTTTATCTGCATATATAATTTTAAAAAAATGTTTGCATGCAGGAGCAATCAAGGACTAACAAGGCTACTAGACATAAACAACCTTACAAACATAGTAGCGAATCCAAGTCGTTCCTACAACGACATCATGAGCTCACTAAAGAACGAGGTAAGCTAGTGGGACGTGTGGAGCTATTTAGAGAAACACATGCCAATAGGAGTGACCTATTCATCTCACAGGGGTCAAGAATACACATGTAAGTTTATGGTTTATTGTCTTTTATTTTCTACTTTAATTTATGAGTTCATAACTTAACATTTTGTGTGTAGAATAAAATGTTGGAACTCTAATCCACACCCACCTCAAAAGGTTCTCAACCACTCTTCGTGGACGAGATATACGAAACTATTTTGGGTAGACAACTGAGCTACTCAAAAGGTCTTGGTTAAGGACCCAACCCAAGTCTCCAAAGAGTGGTAGTAGTTCTTCAACTTCATATTTGCAAGCAATCTGGAGAAGTTAAGAAACTAAGAACTAGCCTTGATTGCTCGTAATCCAAGATTGAAGAATAAATAACTGAGCTTGAAGAGAAAAAAATGAGTTCAAAGAACAAAGAAATGACCTTGCATAAGCTAAACGATTGATTGAAGAACAACGAAGAATGTCAGAGATGCATGCTTAATAAATGGAAGAAATGAAGAAGATGATTGAGAAACTGACTTGAGCACACAGAGGACCTTGAACACTTGTGGTATGTATTTTTTAAATTTTAAGTTGTTTAATTTATTATCGATAATATACATAAATTTACTTTCATGTCATTGTAGGTGTGGACTTGTTCGAAGATGGCGTTTGCGACGATTAGAGATGATGTAATTCTTTCTTTTTTATGTAATTGCTTCAAACAATATGTAATTTTTCAAATACTTGGATTTATTTTCTAATTATATAAATGACAATTTGGTATTTTAATAATTCTATTAATTTTTTGTTTGTTGTGTTTGAGAACTTTATTGAATTTAAATTGTTCAAATACTTGGATTTGTTTGTCCATCACGATTAAAAAAATTAACATAATAATTGGGAAAAAAATATATTCAACTATCTCCAGATGCATAAAGGCATCGGGAATGAGACCCTTTCTTCAATGTTGTAATCAAAGCATCAGGGAAGCCATTTTTAATGCAACGTCGAGAGTACCTTCCTTCCGACACTGGGAGAGGATGTCGAGAGTCACCTATTGTCCAGTTGCTCCATTCGTTTAGATTGCCAATGACGGTAGTAGGGCATACTCAATGTCTTTTTGTTTGTGCATCGAGAATTCCTCCCCCGATCTACTCTCGACTTGCTTCCTGACATTTCTTTGTACGCCGAGAGATTCTTTTTCAACGTGCTTGGGTATATATGTCGACGTTGTACGACATCAGCAAACCCCCTCTTTCTTGTAGTGTTTCTCGTTCATGGATGGTTTTTGGGATATAACCAAATTATGATAGCATCTAAAGAC
>JBBPDI010000032.1:8989028-9001752 GCA_037974545.1 Cucumis variabilis | reverse complement strand
ATCTCTCACCTGTACAAATCAAAGGACAATCCCTCGCAAACAGGAGTTCATAACACACTCAGGATTAAAACTAAGTTACCTAGGCCATCTTAGTGAAATAGAAACCTAACTAGTTACAGAGTTACATCTAATGGTTACTATTTTGCGGTCTGGTTTTATGCAAACTTATTGTATAGGATACCCTCACTCGCATGTCAACTATACTAACGTGTTGAATCATTGCGTTTATATCAAATACAAAGTAGGCCTTATAAGGTACCCAACCTTATCCCTATACTATAGATCCTTTAAGTTGATCTCGAACATTGATCCTTGTATGTTTCTACATACTGTTCAAGACTCATTAAACAACTTAGGATGTTAGTTTATTGGATTTAGGTTATTAAGACAAAAGTAATATTATAATCAATAATAATTATTATAATAATAATACTTTATTAATAACGGTCAATGAATTATATTTACAATCTACGAGTTTAAGGACATAAATCCCAACAATCACTCACGAGATTTTATAACTCATCCTTTCAATGTCTAATTCTCTTACAGGTAGAAATTATGGTTCTGGCACCTGTTAAAGTATTTGTCTACTCTGGTAGAGGTTTAAGTAGATTTTTGTACGACTCGTACCATGCATGCATGATTATTTTATAATTAAGCTAAGAGAGGACTTAATTGTCGTTGTTTGTAATAGACTAGTATTATTTTGTGTTTTGAGTTTTGTAATAGTGATGTTGTAGTTGGAACTCTAAACTTTATTTTGTCTATATAAGACTGTTAAGCAGATTATCCAAAGGTTAGAAAATCCTGAAGATGTCTTGCAAAAGAATATTTAAATGATTTTTTTCAAATTAGACTTTTTTTTCTGCATTTTGTGTCTGAGTGTAGCTTTTTAAAGGTAAATGAGAGTTACAGGTTAAGCATGCATGGTTGACAGGCATTGTTAGAAGAAGAACGATGTTAGTCGGATTATCGCCACATCTCGGGCCTAGTAAGGAGGTGCTCCAATATGGGGTGTGACAAAATTAATTTATCAAAACTTTAACTTTTGTAGGTGAAACCCACATTAAATATATGCAATTAATTATCCTTTACACTTTAGCCTAATCCACTTGCTACCTTTCACAATTTAACAAACCTTAGGCTATACATATAATTCACCATCACAAACATATCACACACTATGCATATAGTCGTATCACCATTATCACACAGTAATCCAACCCTCAATTGGAGATCAACTCATAGAATCCTTACCTTAGGATATTCTAGGTTCCTTGTGGCAAACGAAACCACAATTTTTTCCAACAAATGATTAGTTTAATTACCTTAACTTACCAAACTTACACAAATTCGAGGTTGAAAAATCCTCTCAACTTTGATGGGAAAGTTCACCACTTAAGTGCTCAAGTTTTGTCAAAGGGACCTTCCAAAGGCATGCAATCAAAATCAATTCCAATAATAAACTTAATTAAGAGTCTCAATTAACCTTTAGTGAAGATTAAAATCCCACAATAAAAATCCAAAATACTCCCTTAAACTCACCAAACCAAGACAACTCCGATCTGGTAGGGATGGGTTCTTTTTTAAGGTTTTTTTTTTAAAAGATATAACAAACTGACAAAATATTTACATTGAATAGAACAATTTTGAAACGGAAAAATCTCACAGGCAGCAATGGAGAATACCAAAAATGCCCCCACAAACACAACATTAATCAGCTACATGCACATGTATAATTTTTCTTCTAAGCGATCATGATACACAATCGTGTAGAAAATGATACACGATCATGTATGGAATGATACATGATCGTGTAGGTAGTATCAATGCTAGCCACATGTATGCGTGTAATTCTTCTTCTAAACAATCATGATACACAATCATGTATGAAATGATACACGATCCAGTAGTTTATGATACACGATTGTTAAATCATGATAAACTATGATTTTGAAAAAGCCCTAATAAATGATTGTGTAGATGATGATACACAATCGTGTGTAGTTTGTGATACACGATCGTATAATTCATGATACACGATCGTGTAGTTCATGATAAATGATGATTTTGAAAAGACCTAGTAAACGATCGTGTAGATCATGATACACAACCATGTAGTTTATGATACACAATCGTGTAGCTCATGTTATACGATCATGTTGTTCATGATAAATGATGGTTTTGAAAAGCTCAATGGTAAATGATCATATAGTTCATCTTTGTCCACGACATATTGAAAAATTAATACAATATTGATGATTGAATGAAAACAAAGATAATAATAGCAGAAGTATAATGAAAATGAATAATAATAATTGTTGAACAATGATCATGATCATTTCAAAAAATGTATAAAAGAAAAAATTGTATAAGAAGACAAGAAGGAAGAAATTGGAATCACACAAAATTTAAAAACAGCAATGGCCAATTTGAAATATTTATTTAAAAAATGACTGATTTCATGAGCTTTGTATTTTGTTATATGAACAGTAAATATTTTGTTGTTTTGTTATATTTATGAAAATTAATCTAAATTTAATACAAATACATATATTTTTTCCCATTCTCTTTCCTCAATCAATTCCTCAAATGCATAGAACTTTAGACATTTATAATCAATGATAATAATAATAATAATAAAGAAGTATACTTATTATTATCATTCTCTCACCCAAATATATAATAAACATGTATATTTACTTAAACCCTTGTTCCATCTCTTAATTAAATGTGTACCTTTTCTCATTGAATCCAATCAACAATCTTTCTCCTCATTAATTATCTTATTTTTCAACATTTATAATTATATTTTATAATATAATTAACTTTGTTTTTTGTTAGTTTTCATAAATATAACAAATAGTCAAAGTATTTACAACCTGTGTAACAAAATAAAAAAAACTCATTAAGTGGCCATTTTAAAAAAATATTCTAGATTTGTCCTTCCTTTTCATCGTCTTCATTCTCTTTTGCTTTTGTAATTTTTTTATCTCCATCGCCTTTCTTCTCTTCTTTTGCCATTTTTCTTTTATTTTGTTTCAAATTTTTATTTAGTTCATGTACCAAATATAAAAGATCTATTTTTTCTAAATTGTTAGTTGTTCAAGATCGTCTACCAAATATAAAGGATCTCGAAAAAATGTCCTTTCAATTTGGCTCCCAAATCTAAACGATCGTATACAAAAAAATAGTCAAATATAACGATCATGTACCGAAAAATCTTTAAAAATCGTTGAGATATGAGTACCCAAATTTAAATCAAATCTAAACGATCAAATCTAAACGATCATGCACCAAATATAAACAATCATGTACCAAATATAAACAATCGTGGACCAAAAAATACTAAAAAAATTATTAAATTTGGCTACCCAAATTTAAACGATCAAATGTAAACGATCATGTACCAAAAAGTATTGAAAAAAATAGTTTAGATTATGCTACCTAAATTTAAACGATTAAATCGAAAAGATCTTGTACCAAAAATAACCAAATCTAAACGATCGTGTACCAAAGAAGCTTGATAAAAAGATCTTTACATTTGGATACCCAAATCTAAATTATCAAATGTAAATCATTGCGTAGGAAAGAATAGTCAAATATAAGCGATCGTTTCTCAAATATATTATGCGCGCTAGATGCCAATTAATCACGGGGTATTTTTGGTATTTTCCACTATGGATCTATGAGCTTTTCCTATTTTAGAAATTGTTCTATAAAGTGTAAATATTTTAGCGCTTTGTTATATTTTTTAAAAGATTCATTTATTTTTTCATATTAGTTATTTATATAAAACCAAATAATTAATAAGGGAATTGTAAAAAATAGCAAATTTGACAAAATATTTACAAGCTATAGTAAAATTTTAGATTTTATCAATAACAAACCTTAGATAGAAACTGATGTCCTCCTATAAGTGCATTGACAGACAATGATAGAAGTTTATCAGTTTCTATCATTCATATAATAAATTTTTTTTGCTATAGCTTGTAAGTATTTTAATTTAGTTTGCTATTTTTAAAAATACCCCTAGTTAATATTATATTCTACAAAAAATTTAAACTCTTAATTAAATATACATACTTATATGTATATACTTAATTAGTTCTAATTCCACCAAAACCAACTTTTCCTTTTAAGATCCAAAATAAACTCAAATCTTCAATTCCTTTAATTAACCAAACCTTCTCCAATAAATCAGTTATTTAAAAACCTCATAAATTTCAACATGAATTATCTTACTCCAATAATTCAATTTTAGCTTTAATCCTCAGGATAATACCCAAATAATTTAAGATAATTAATAAAAAATATTTCCCTAAAAATTTTGGGTGTTACATTTCTTTTTCAAATAATTGTATTCCAATATATAATTATAATTTTCCACTTATTAATTATATAACCAAAACTATATAATTAATAACATTCTCCATTAAATTCTAAAATAATTAATTAATTATACATACCCATATAGGTATACTTAATAAATCCAACACTTACACCAAATAAATTTCTTAACTTCCAATTCCAATTAATCTACCAACCATAATATAATAATAAATTATTCAAGATAATTAAGTAACAAAATTTTCTTCATTCTTGGAGTGTTACAAAATGCACTTATACTATTAGCAAGTGAGCACAGTTGTATTTGATAGAGATAGTGAAAGTGTAAGATCGTCCGTATCAATTGTTTATGACACAAATGTTCATTTCACTTTAAAGTTTTGTAAGTAACTTTTAGTTGTTGTGTGTTGGACTTAATAGTTCTGTGTGTAAATATAGCACAATTGCAATACGTCACTCAGTCGGCTCATTGCGCGTAATGTGCTCACCGTGATTCTCTGTATAACATGCTTCAATTCTAGGTGATGAGTCGTGGGTCATGATCATAGCATGTAAGAAGATGCTCACTATGTGCTCATCGCGTGATACATAAGTCCTCGTTGAGTACAAATTTTCCTACAGCTTGCCCAAGTGCAAGCGAAGCAATAGGTTTACCTAGGTGATCCAGGGTCGAACACAAGGAATTGTTTATAGACGTTAGTTTTATGTTTCACTTATCGTTTAGGCGTTATGACAATTAAGTTGAAAGAATATAACTATAACTACAAATACTTACCTACAACTAGAGACTCATGCACATAAAATAACTTATGGCAAGGTAGGAGATTGATGCGATATAACAACATAATCAACACATGATTAAGGCAACCTTCTCTTTAAGTGTTTAGACCTCACACTTGCCTACCTTTTGGGATGAAACTGACTATGCTTGATTAAGTGAACTATATCTAGATAACTTAACTTATAATACATATAGAACTTCTCGCATAAGAACAACAACCTCTCAATGCCTAATGTCTTCACGTGTTCACCTTTCGAGATACAAATGTTAGAAGTTACCTTGCTAAAATGAAGTTTGTTGCCAAACTCCTCCTTAGGTGCATTAGGTACTATCCTTGCTATTACCCTCTCGGATAGTTGACGATAGGCACTGGTCATGTGATGAATATAGCTCAACTAATGCGACAAGGTTTATAAGCTAGAATTCTTATCAAGAAGCTATCACAACTATAACTACTGATAACACATTGACAGTTGAGAAGTCAAGACACGATGGATTGAAAAGGTATAAGCATGCAATATATGTATAAAGAATATAGGCATTTTGTCAATGTACAATATGAACATCACCAATATTACAATAATGGCATATAAAGATGGAGAGAAAGAAGAATGGAAAAATACAACAAGTTAGGGAAAAATAGGGGAATGATTCTTCTCTTGCTTGAACTCTCTGCTTTAATTGCCTATTCTAATGGTCCTTTCAGACCTCGAGGTCCATTCAGATCCCAATTCTCCTGTTGAGGATGAAGTGCTTGTATAGGTTGCTTTTTGACAGCAAATTTTTTTTCCTCTAAATGTGTCAGTGCTGACATCTGGCCCTGTAAAGTCACATCATTTCAACTACCATTCTTGTCATCTAGTGAGCTTTTCTCGGGTGATGTGATGGCTTCTTGCCTAGGGTTGTTAATCGTTAGGCTAGTTCCAATCACGTAGCCTTTGCGTGAGATGTCCTATGTGATTTGCTCCTCTTTTGTTTCCCACTTATACTGAGTTTAAACATGATAATCACATAAAACAAGCATGACACTTATGTAAGTTGTATGTTTAATTATTTATGAATTTACAACATAAGTCAAGCGTTCTGATAATCTTCTTATGTGTTTTGACTTTATTATTCTAATAAAAAGAGCTATAATAACGGATATTTATGCACATTATCACACCCCCAAATTTAAAATAATGCTTGTCTTCAAGCATCACTCCGCATTATGCTTGTCCTCAAGCATCATTCCTCTGTAAAGACTCACCTTTCCCTCTACATTTTGACACTTCTCAAAACACAAGCAAGTTTTATTTGTTATTCAAGATTTACTTTCATCGCGTACTATGAAAACATTTCTAAGTTCAGAATGCAGCAATCTTAATACTCAAAATACCTTTGTTCATTTTCTACAGTAAATCTTATTTACAACTTCAGAAATGGCTAAAATTTTTTTTAAAAAAATTGAATCCCTTTTATTTGGCAAAAGAATGCTTTTTATTATATTTGCATTAAATTTGGTGTTGAGTGGAAAATTATAGGTAGTCTATTAGTCCGTTTCTCCACTTAATTGTACCTTTTTTTGCCTCTTCTTACTCAACTCTATAAATTTTTACTTTTGCAGCTTTGCTTCTTTATTTTTGTGAGAGGAGGCAACATAGAAGTTTTTATTTTAATTGAATCAAAGAATACCCGCTTTTTAAATGTTTTTTACTTTTGGCTTAGTTTCAACTTTTGTTAAAATGCCTTACTTTTGCTTGCCATGCGAGGTTTTTCAAAAAGTTTTCAAAATTTTAACGCAGATCTAACACACCCCTAAATTTAGAGGTTAGCAAAGTCCTCATTACTAAAAATGAATGATAAGATTAGTCTCAGAAAAATTTTATATGAGTTGTTTGAGGTAAAGTTTGATCGCCTAATAAACTATAGAAATATTTTCTAAGTAAGGGTCCTTAATAAGTTAAATGCATAAATAACAAATGAAACTTTGTTTTCGCATACTTTATTTCATTGAAGTGTCATTGAATCGCAAAGGAAAATTAGAATTGCTATAAAGCAGAAGCCAGGCTTACGATAAGAAAGATTAAACGCGCAAAAATTATATCAAAAGTTGTCACTTGTGTTGTAAAGGACATAAATAAAAAGAAATATAAATTACATAAGGTGTAACTAGGATTTTTAAACTGGAAGTAGGTGCATTAGCTTGCAGGTTGGTTGGTTTGGATTAGAGAAGAGGAGGTTGACATTGTAGAGTTATGGAGAGTTGAAGTGTAATCTGCTTCGGGGAAGTTGACTTTGGAAGTAGAGGTTAGGTGAACGGGTCTTCTTCTTCTTCTTCCTAGGACTTCATTGCGAGATGTCATTGGAGTCCTTAACCTTATAGCATTGTCCTCTTTTCGACTTCAAGGATTCCTCCTCTTTTCAAATGCGTTATGTTGTACATGGCCAAATCATTTTCTTATTTGTATCCTTTTTAGCTAAAGATTCAATTATTTCCCTCGTTAATCCTTTTTGCTCCACTTTTCTTTTCACCTTCCTCTACTCCAAGGGATTCCTTGATATATTAGCTCTATTCCCCTTCTTGCGATTGGGTATTTCCTCTCTCTACAGCAGTTTTTCATCGTTTCTTTTTCAAAAATCCCCAAACCTCTTCTTCTCCATCTTCATCGCTTTCATTTCTTCTTCCAAGAGCCTGAGTATTTTTTGTTTAGCCTTTTCACAAGCCCTCGTCTCAAACCCTGTAGATTCAACAACAGGAGAGTAAGTCCTTTTGGATAGAGAAATTCTTTCCATCCTCTGTAACCTGTTGTCGCACCTCTTCTTTCTTCTTATTACATTTTCTTTTAGTCCTGTCCATCTTCCCATCTTCCTTTTCTTCTTCCCTTACTTTTTCCTTTATTCATGTAATTTCTCCCTTGGTCTTTTCCATCCCATCTCACCTTCTCTCAAATCATGAAGTTTATTGTATATGGTGGCGAGAAGGTGGATTACTAGGTTCTTAGTACCTTATTTTCTTATGAGGGATTTTGTAAAGGAAGCATATCTTCATAAAAGATAACAGGAATACTATGAAGAACTTGAAGAGTTTATGAAATGGCAGTGCCTTGAAGGTTATAACAATGTGTGGATTCGTGACTTGTTGTGTTTGGCTAAATGCTGAGACTTAGAATTTTGAGAAGTTTAAATAGGCTAACTAGGGTTAAAGGTGTGGTTATCGTGCGATTAAGGTCTTGTCAAATTAAGTGTGGCGTGATAGACCAGACAGGTTACTCTTGGCTCGAGGTGCAACGCATTCATTGCTTCTTAGAAGTTTAAGAACTCTAAGATTTGACCAGACGTTTCATACTTCGTAAGAATCCTAACCCTTCCCAATAAAATTTAACCTGGCTAAGTCATACAAAATGATCAGTTTTCCTAATGTGTGACTCACGCTTTTTTGTAAATTGACTTCATTGCATGTATCCTATTCGGTGGTCCTATAGCTTCGCGTTATACCGCATAATCCCCTTGTGATAGTAAAGGATTTACATAAATTGAATACAAAATTGATTTACACATATATAAAAAAATTTCTTATAGAGGTATAAAAGTATAAATAAACATGCATACTAATATAAGGATGCAATAAAAAAAATTGGAAGATTTATACGTTATAGATGCATCTTTGCATTCAGGTTTCTTAGCGAGGAAGGACTATGGTATCATTGCTTCTGTTCCGTATAGCTTCCTGATCATATTGTTCATGAACTTCATTGATCATTGGCATCATGACTCTCAGTGTCCTGCTTGTTCATCACAATAAGTCTCTACTCTCAATCATTCATCACAATGTTCAAATGATCTTTTTCGGTCCTAGTCGCTTAGCTAATTGAAACTGTGTTTTTCATTAGTTTTGCCTGAGGACACTTCTATTGATGACTCCATGGAGATTCTCATTTTCATTTGTGACCAACCGCATCCATTGAGATTTCTCTAGGTTATCATCAAAAAGATACATTAATCTTGGGATTGGTTCAAGCAAACAAAGATTACTCCAGTACCTTGAACCTCTTCGTGCAATTTACGACTAATAGCATGATTCACCAAAATTAAATGCTTTGCTTAAACTCAAAGTAAGACTCTACTCTAACATCTATAGATCAATTCCTCAGAAACGGCACCAAAAACTTGGTTGTTATGTGTTGGACTTAATAGTTATGTATGTGTGTATAACGCAATTACAATACGCCACTGAGTCTGGTCATTGTACATAATGTGCTCACCGTAACTCTCTGATAGCATGCTTCAATTCTAGGCGATGAGTCATGGGTCATGGTCATAGCATGTAAGATGCTCATTATGTGCCTCTTCATCTCGTGATACATAAGTCCTCGTTGAGTACAAGTTTTCCTATTGCTTGTCCAAGTGCAAGCGAAATAGTAGATTTACTTGGGTGATCCAGGATCAAACACAGGGAATTGTTTATAGACGTTAGTTATAGGTTCTACTTATTGATTAGGCGTTATGACAATTAAGTTGAAAGAATATAACGCTAACTACAACTACTTACCTACAGCTAGAGACTCATGCACAAAGATCAAATTATGGCATTGTGGGGGATTGAATGAACTAACTTGTATGGGAGAAAGAGGTGAAGGAAGATCTACACGTTATTAGGTGATTAAATAGTGCAAGAATCTTGATGCGATATAACTGCATAATCGGTACATAATTAATGCGATCTTCTCTCAAAATGTTTAGACGCCACACTTGCTCACCTTTTAGGATGCAACTAACCATGCTTTATTAAATAAATTATATTTAGATGACTTTCTTATAATTCTTTAAAGGACTTCTCGTTTAAGGATGGCAACCTCTCGACGTCTAATGTCTGCACTTGTTTAACTTTCGAAATACAAATATTGGAATTTACCTCGCTAAGGTAAAGTTTGTTATCAAACTCCTCCTTACACGTATTAGCCCTATCCTTACTACTTACCCTATCGGGTAGTTGGCGATTGACACTAGCCACGTAATGAATATAGCTCAACTAATGCAACAAGGTTTATAAGCTAGACTTCTTATCAAGAATCTATCACAACTTTAACTACTTATAACACATTGACAGATAAGAAGTCAAGAAACGATGGACTGAAAAGGTAAAAACATGCAATATATTACAATGATGTATAAATATGGAGAGAAAGAAGAATGGAAAAATACTACAAGTTAGGAGGAAAACGGAGGAATGATTCTTCTCTTGCTTGAACTCTCTACTTCAAATGTCTGTTCTAATGGTCCTTTCAGACCTCTCTTGGTCCATTCAAACACCACTTCTCTTGGTAAAGATGAAGTGCTTGTATAGGCTGCTTTTCAACAGAAAATTTCTATTCCTCTGAGTGTGTTAGTGCCGACATTTTGCCTTGTAAGGTCACAGCACTCCAACTACCATTCTTGTCTTCTATTGAGCTTTTCTCGCATGATGTCATGGTTCCTTGTCTGTGGTTGTTAATCGCCAAGCTAGTTCCCATCGCGTAGCCTTTGTGCAGATATATTGTGTGATTTACTCCTCTTTTATTTTTTCACTTATTCTGCATTTAAATATAATAATTGCATAAAACAAGCATAACACTTATGTAAGATATGATATGAGCTTTGATGAATAAGAAATTTTGTACCAATCACAAATTGTCAGATCATTTACCAAATTAGTGAAAAAAAATACAAATAATTGAATTTGGGACTAGTTAAAAGTTTACATTTGTTCCAAATTAAAATTAAAGATATAAATTGTCCAGCTCTAATGATGCCACGTGTTTTCGTCATGACCGTTGAATGAAGTTAATTATTTTGGTCCAATTAAGTTTTATTTATTTGGGCTAAATGTTGGGGCAATTATTAACCCACTTTTTTTGTAGCTTATTCTTAATCCATATCATGTATATATTTGATATTTTGTGCATAATATGAAAGCAGACTTCGTTACGATCTCAACACAATGAAAAGCACTTAAAACAAAGTTCAAGCGAAGGAGAATGATCAAATCAAAGATCAAGGGCATTTTGGTAAATAAATTAAAAAAAACTTAACACACGTCAACCTTCCACACGCGTAAGCCACCCCTAGCTTAGTCGCATATTATTTTCTTTCGAATTTCAAAACCCAAAAAAATGTCGTCGTTTTGATATTCTTCCGTGCGCGTCCTTCAGGTGTCAGTTCTGAATCCCACCGATAGTTATCTCCATTTCTTTTCTATATAAGCCTTAATTTTTCCTAAATTCAAAATGAATTCATCATTTTCTCTCAAAATCAACTCAAATTTCATCCAAAATTCTCCCAAATCCAATTTTTCCTGTCACACCCTACTCCGAGCACCTACTTGCTCGTCTCGAAATGTAGCATGATGTTAGCTGAAGTTGTTCACCTCTGAAACCACCTTAACTGACACATGACATGGAATCGTGAAACAATCAACAATGAAAGTCTTTTAACTTGACATACTTTAAAAATGTAGTGTGATCCATTTAAAATCTTTATAAAATGTATCATGGATAACGAACAAAATATGAATATATAAGTATTTGAACAATCACATGATTAATTTCAAACAAAACAATGCCCTTGCAAAATGAAAACTAAGTTGGCCTAATAGTAGTATGTTCAACACACGAAGATTCACAATCTGTACATGAAAATTTGAAAAACATTTTGAAAGAGAGTCGAAAGACTTAGTGAGCAATAGTTTTATAAAACAGGTTTTCATAAACATTTTAGACAATTATAACATGAAACTTGAAACATTTGCATAGCTTTTCAAAGATAGTCCTCTAGAGCCACGAGCAATATTTACCCCTTCGTCCGAAGACGAAATAGTCGATGGAAGTTATCCCCCCCCTTTAACGTATAAAATATATATCCTTTCTAATAACCCATAGTTAAAAATAGGTTCGTCAACTGTACCATCAGTATGGAGTTAACCACATGTATACAATAGGTCTCACGTTATATTCGGGCATAGATTAAAAGAATATTTGAAAACATTGAAATATTTCCTTGAAAGTATTTGAAATATTTTCTTGGAAGTATTTGAAATATTTCCTTGTGAAGGGATAAAAGCCATATGGCAGCGGAAGATTTTATAGGACCATTCCTCGAATTAATTTGGAAATCTTAAAATACCAGTACATTGGCAAAATTTTAGAATCAAATTTCTAAATAAAAAACTAAGCATGCTTTTAAATTAAAAAATACAGAGAAGTTACTTTCGTTGATGTCTCTAAATCTACAAACCACTAAATTGGGGACACCACCCGTTGAAGATCTTCCTATCCTCTGGGATGAGATTGATTTGTGCAAACCGAAATGGGATGGAAAAAAGTTGGTAGTTGAGATAAACTCCTTTCTTATTTGCATTGCAAAAGCCTTGACTTTCTTTTCTTAATGAATTCATTAAAGAAAACTGTTTTTCTCTAGATATTTATAATTCTCTTTCCTTCTTGGAATAAGAAAAGGAATAGTAGAGAATCATGAGATTCTATTATCAAATCTACTAATCAATTAACAATTAATCAATTAATTAATAATTAATTAAATCATATTTAATTAATATTTCATTCAAATCTTATTTGAATG
>JBBPDI010000032.1:8964218-8981433 GCA_037974545.1 Cucumis variabilis | reverse complement strand
AATTATAAGTTATAACAAAGGTTTTCTACTCCTATATATCCTATATACCCATAAAGAAAATTAGTTATACATTCATCCATTATACTAAAAATACCAAAAAAACATTCAACACATCATGAATCTTCAAATTTTCATAATGTCAATCAAATCTGATTCCAAAACAGAGCTTCAAACACACAGCATCTACCATTTCTCTCACTCTTTGTTTTCTAAAAAAATGATTTATAATTCACAAACAAATTTGCTAAGGAAATCCCATTTAACTCCAAATGGTTGAGCAAAACAAAGAGGGATGAGAGAAGAAAAAAAGGTAGATTAAACAGAAATTTACAGAGAGGGGAAAGAGGAAAACGGAAAGGAGAAATGGAAGAAAACCGAGAGGGGAAAGGGAAAGAAGAAAACACGGAGAAGAAAGGGAAAAAAAGAAAATGTAGAGAAGAATGGGAAAAAAGAAAACGTAGTGGGGAAGGAGAAAGAGGAAACAAAGAGAGGAAGAGGAAAGCGGAAGAAGATGTAATGAGGATTGAGAGAAAATCAAGGGACTAATAAGCGGGTTACGGCAGAGTGAAGGGAAGGGTTATGGCAGAAAGGGAATAAGTGTGAAAGGGATTTAAGAGTATTATGAAAACCCTAAAACTGGGGTTTCCATAAATTAGGCCCCAAACAAGGGTTAACCCTAACCCAACAGTGATAAACGGTGGCCCAAACGCCCCCTTATGTACGGACCACATGGTGATAAGAAGCTAGCTTATGCATTGAAAGGGGCGTATAAAGCTCAACAACCTGAGCAACAAGGACAAATCTATATGTTATTGGATGTTGTTGATACAGTAGTCAAACGCAAGATAATGAGACCACGTGTAGAGAACTATTCGGGATCATTGGTGAAAGGAATGAATGTTAACTAATGTGTGTTTATGTGAAATTGTTATAAATGTGTTTGTTAAGCATAAAGAAAGGTTTATGCAAAATGAAATGATTTGAAGTTGTTTATGCGAAAGGATTTTTGTGAAAATGTATTGTGAAAAGGTTTTCATAAAACCTCACTAAATATTTTAGACTTATTCTTTCAAAATTTATCTTCCAAGGCTTATGTGTTGAGGCCAAGAGGAGAGAAAGTTTGGAATTGCTGGGCGAGAAGCGAAGCTGTCAGGCGTTTTAAGTTTAAGTGTTGTTGAATTATGGTTAAGTGTTGTTTTGTATATTATTGTATTAAACGCCTTGTTAAGGAATAAAGTTTAAAGTTTTTTTTCTGTTCTGCATTAAGTTTTAATCGCCTAAAGTACTGTTGTCAAGCATTTGGCGATTAAGATAGTTAAATAAGTTAAGACGAGTGTATTTGACATTTCGTCAAGGATGCTCAAGTGCACCGCATCTCACGGGACAAGTAAGTAGGTATGCAAGGCCAGGTGTGACACTAGTTATTACACAAGTATCGAGCTATATGTTCGTGAGTACCTGAATCTTTTGAAATTTGTCGAGGATTCATGAATGCATATCCATCTAGAATACTTGGATCAGATTCATATAACCATCTAACATTAAAAAAAATCTAATATTAGAAATAGACATCTAAAAAAATAATAAAAATAAGATTTTGAACTTGCACACTTACATCATATAACTCAAGATCACCGAAAAAGCTCTTACAATACACGAGTCCTTTCAGCATGCTTTGTCCTTACTCACATGTATCCTAGGAAAATTCCTAGGAGGTCACTTAACATAAAAATTACTCCAAGCTAAGCACGCTTAACTTTAAAGTTTCTATGATCGAGTCACCGAAAAGGAAGGTGCACCTTGTTGGTATAGGTATTAACTTTTTAATTCTTTTAAGTCTTTCTTAACATTACTTTCATGTTCTTAGAATCTCTCTCATTCAGATGTGGTATCAGTTTATTCATGTCTCCCTTTTAATCTTGGGCGTTACAGTTGTTTCATGTTGTCATTCATTACTTTCACATTGAATCTATACTAAAAAATTTTCTCAGTGTCAACTGGGATAGTAAGATATTCATCTTTCATATCCTTCTTTAATTATATGCCTTAACACGAACATTATTGTTGTTGGTAATTTTAATCCATTAATTTTTTATTTTGTTCCTTTCAAAGATTCTGACTCACAAGACTTTTTATTAGATGTCTATAAAAAGAATGTCAAAAATTAAAATGAATACATGCTAATGTGCAAAAATGCATATTTTGATCTTAAAACTTTACCTTTTTTGTTCTTCTATAACTATAAGATGCTTTGGTCATAGAACGTGTGAACCAATTGCATCGTGTACAGAATAGGTGCTTCCAACAATCAATATGAGCGACAGAGAATGACTGTCACGTGCAAGTTCAATGAGAACCTGTATATCACCTGCTCCAAGTTGTACTCCATAAACTATTTCGTTAGTACTTGTTCTTTCAAAAACAATTCATGCTGAAACAATGTTATTAACCTTTCCAACAGCAAGATTACATGGTCTCCCTGGAAAAATTACATTAACATCTCAATTTATCATCAATGTTAAATAAATCATGAAACACATTATATAAAAATTGAATTAAACATAATATTTACTAGATCGATTTTTTTCATGTGATGGATGGACGTTGAGATCAACTGTTTCTCACTAATATTTTTATTGCATCTAGAATGTGTATCTAAGTTTGTTTCTCTAGTTCTCTTCAAAAACTTTAAGTCATTTGACTATATTCTTATAAAATTTGTGATTTCTCTTTTTTCCAGTTGGCATCTACATCAACAACAATCTGAGTTTCTTTAGGTTCTGATCGAATATGTTTGTGAAAGTAGAATGAAGTTGTAATCAATCTACCTACACCTCTCACACGTTCTCGATGTTTAGGTGTCTCTAAAGCTTGAGTTAAAATATCATATGAAACATTATATGTTTTACTGACATCTTTCTGGAGTTCATCCTATAATTTGACAAATCATTAAAAATTTGCTTGTCACAAGTTGTAAATATGTCTCAAATATATAAAATGCTAGTAATCAAATTTACTTACAATTTTCACCACAATCTCTTCTACCTCTTTATTCTTGAACTCTCCATCTTTACCCACTCAAGCATGTTTCCAAAGGGTAGCTCGATCAACTGACGATGTTAATTTTTCTTCTTTTTTCTACATGTATACAAATAAATTAAGTATTAAATTGGATAAATGTATGATAATATTGTGCATACTAATATAAACTTACCAACTCTTCCCCTAAATTTGAATAACCTTTGCGAGATGTTCTACGATTATATTTATAATTCTGGCGTCGCACTTTTGGCATATTGCTACATTTCTATATCACACTCATATATCACAAGTTAATGATATATTAATATATCTAATTATAAAAACATGAAATACGTCATAACACTCAGCAGAAAATCTTTACTTAGAGATAGTGATACAAATGTTTTCCAATCAGAAAGATCAATAGCAGGATAGTTTGGTGGTGGAAAGTTTAAGTATTCTGGTTCATCTATATATGAAAAAATATGATTGTTTCTCAAAATACTCTTGAAATTTCTTAATGCACTTCCAGCTTTTTTCATAATGTCTTTCATAGATTTTGGGTTTATTACAAATGATTTCTAAAAACGACAAAATAACATATATAAAAATAACATTATATCGCATTATATTAATTTAAGAAAAAAGAAGTATGCTTACCTGAATGCAAACACAAATTTCATCTTTTAATTCGAACGACACGTCTAACCATGAAGCATATGTAATCAAAATGTTGTTTCCAATGCATATTCTGATGTAACGACTCACCATTTAAGTTGCATTTTCACTAATCCATTCGCCACGTTCATTGTAGTCAACAACCAAACGATTTGCATCAGAGCTAATTTGTGTCAAATGAATCATCTTGGTAGGACCACACACACTCCTTTGACTAGATGTTTCTAAAATACTATCAACCTGGGCTACATCCTCGTTGCCTCCAACTGAGAGGTGGTCATCACTACAATAGTTGATTACTACACCTAACCTGTTAGGAAAATAAACATTATTATAGAGCTAATAATATTTATAAATAATAAGCAAAACAATAACAAACTTTACCATCTATTATTCATTTTCATTTACTATCCAAATACCATTACAATTAGTTCGCATGTAGTTTGAATCATTTTCATTGTTCATTTTCTCAAACGCATTTATAGGAACATTGTTAGAACTGATGCAATTTGAACTTATATCCCTTAACTCATCGTCATTAATATGATCCTTGTACTTTCGATTCGAAGAATTCAACACAACATGCCATTGAGAATCATTTAGATCTTCGATAAAAAATACTTGTTTTACTTGTGATGCTAGGATAAAAGAATCTTCCTTATGACCAATACGTTTAAGATTAACAAATGTAAACCCCAACTCATCTATCTGACACCTCTAACACTGTTAACCCAATTACATTTAACATTACTATTTTAAATTTAATATAGTTCAACTCCCAAATCTCTTGGATCACACCGTAAAATGACATGTTTGTCATTATAGGATGTTTATTAATTGCATTAGATATCTGCATTGTATTTGCTACTAAACATATACCATTATTCTACATATTACGATGAGCACCATTACAATGCTCTGTATTGTAATGAATACCATTCATAACATTACTAGAGTAAGTTATCACATTGGGTAAAGGACCATGTGATATCCATAGTCTCAATGTATCGAATATTGTGTTGTTTGGTTACTATATTCTGTAGCAACCTAAAAATCAATCATGTAAATATAAATTAGTAAGACTTTTTTAAAAAGTAACTAAAACAAAATAATTGAACATCGTTAGATGCATACTTGGTCATGTATCCAAGCAATAAAATATTGATTGAGCTTATTTTGTAGCCATTTTAGATGTTTTACCTTTGATGAATACATTTTTTTTTAAATGATCCATATGTTCCCTACAAAGTAATTGTATCAACATAACTCACGATGCTTAGAGATATCCAAATAGGAATAAGATAATAAATAAATAAAGTAAATATTTAAAGTCAACATACTCTATGTAAGGTTAAACATCATTTGTATTCTTTAACACATACAAATAAATTTGCATTAGTTGTTCTTTTTCAAGCCTCATGTGAGAAGCGATAGAGGAGGGTCGTCTAATATCATCATTTTGATTTCATTCTCTAGCCTTCCCAAGTCTAATTAACATGTCATCTTGACAAAATTATGTACAAAATTCTATAGCTTCCTCAACAATAAAACCCTCAAGTCTATTTCAATTTCGAACATATCCCTTAAGAACTTTCATGTAACATTCGAACAGATACATCCATCAAAGATACACAGGGCCACACAAATGAACTTCTGACTAAATGTATGGTTAAATAATCATTATGATGAAGATTGATGGAGGAAAATATTTCTCAAACAGACACAATATTATTGTAATCTCTTTTTTCAAGACACTTAGTTATGTGACATCTACAACCTTACTACAAATAGCATTAAAAAACAAACAGAAACGTGTAATTACATTTCTCACGTGTTTAGATAGTGCAGCACGAAGTGCAATCGAGAGCAACTGTTGCATGAGCACATGAAAATTAGGATACTCTAACCCAATAAGTTTTAAAGTATTGATTGACACGAGGTTTTTTATGTTGAGGAATACCCTTTTGAAACTTTCATTTTAGACAATGATTGGCAAACTGTGCGTTTCTCACTTTTAGATAATGTATAACAAGCTAGAGGTATGTATGTTCTATTCGCACAACCTTTGGCACCAACTCAGAACGAATGTCTAATTGTTCCAACTTATGACGGGACTATAATCCATCTTTTGTCTTACCAGGAATATTGAGCAATGTACCCAACAGTTCATACATACATTCTTCTTAAAATGCATAACATCCAATTAATGTCAAACGTAAAGCTTCTTCCAATATTCAAGTTAAAAAAATATGAATTTCTTCGTCCAACAACTATGTGAAAAACCTAATGATCTCTTTTTTGTACTCGATGAATTGTTGTCATTAGAGAAATCTTTATTGGTAAACATTTCAAATATACTTTCTTCTTACAACGATTATAGAGCAACTCTAAGCCCCTTTTTGTTATTGAAAACCATTTTCTGTTTTCTAAATGGATGATTAATTGACAAAAATTTTCTATGTTCAAGATATGTCATCTTCTTTACAAATTTTAAATGTATATCAGTTGTGTTTTTGCCGCATATAGGACATGCACAATATCGTTTGACAGTACAATTAGCTAGATTACCATATGTAGAAAACTCATTAATAGTCCATAATAATATTGCTTTTAACGTAAAAATCTCATTTCGATATTCATCATAACAAGGTATACCATCATTCCATAGTATTTTCAAATCATCTATTAAAGGATCTAAATACACATCTACATTGTACCCCGTTTGATTTGGACCAGAAATTAACATTGTTAACATCATAAATTTATATTTTATACATAACCATTGTGGAAGATTATACGTTGTCAATATCATGGGCCAACAATTTTATTTATTATTCATCTCACTATGAGGATCAATTCCATCAGTAGTTAAAGCAAGACAAAGGTTTCTTTCCTCACTTCCAAAATCACGCCATCCATGGTCAATCAATTTCCAAGACGGACTATTAGCTGGATGGTGTCCATTGACCAATCCTTCATTTGCATGCCATGTTAAATTCTTCAAATGTATTTGACTATTGAACATTCTTTGAAATCATGGAATTGGTGGAAAATACCAAACTGCTTTAGCGAGCACTCCTTTTTGTACTTTAGATGAGTTTTTATGCTTCTTCCACCTCGACTCATTACAACGAGGACAATTAGATACATCAACAAATTATTTTCTATATAGGCAACAGTCATTAGGACATGCATGAATCTTCTCATATGTTATTCCTAAAGTAACTAAAATTTTTTGTACATCATACGTCGATGTTGGTAATTCGTTGTTTTCAGGTAGTATATTTCAACAGACTTAACAACTCTGTAAAGCTAGCATCACTCCACTCGAACTTTGCTTTTAAGTGATACAATTTGACTAGTATACCCAACTTGGTCATGTTTTCACAGCCTGGATATAAGAGTTGCTTCACATCTGTAAGTAACTTTTTAAATTTTTTGGGATCATCTACACAATTTTGTTGTGCCATTTCAACCATATTGTCATCAAAATTATCATTCAAAAATTGTTTCCTAGAATTGTAGTCTACAACAGGATCTAAATTTGTTGGACAATACTTAGTAAGTTTTTATCCATGCCAAATCCAATTGTCATACTTTTGCTTAATACCATTGATTAGTAAGTGGTTTCTAATTTTAATAATATTAAGTGCTTTGTAATTTCCACACCTAATACATGGACATGAAATAGAAGTTTTGCCACTTGAACGTTTTTTAGCAAACTCAAGAAAACGATCAACACCTTTTTCATATTCCTTAAATAATCTATCTATTATCATACATGATTTATGCATTATGTTATAACCTAATTAACTGAAATTAATTAGACAAAACACCTTAATAAAAAATCAAATTAAAAAGTATCTAAGTGACTACCATAACTGCATGATAGTCATTTAATGCATCACAAAAGTAAGCATCATGATACACTCAAGCTACTCTAAGCATATAAAACAATGAGATGAAATATACTCTTAAATGTAATGTGTAATTCTTAACTTTCCCCAAGTAGTAATTATTGCACTTGTTATACATTAAATTTTTCCTTCAATTGAATGTCTAAGATTTCTAAACTTCAAAGACTTATTTGAATAGGTATTTCAACTATTCGTCTGGTAATTCCTTTTAAGTTAAAAGATTCATGTAATATTATTCTTGTTTTTGTTATTATTATTGGTTTGATGTTTTTTTATTCATATTAAAACTTTTTTAACCTAGAAAATGGATACTTATAAGACATTCTATTAAAAAAATTGTGGTTGGTATTCTAGTTTGGCTTTATAACGATCATTGTGATCTAGTAGAAGCTTTTTGTTTTGTCCCTTCAAAATGGAGAAAAATATGATCTGGTATAATTTTGTTTGAGCTTTTTTCTGGAATTTGTGGAAAGAAAAAAAACTGTGAAGAATTTTTTACGATAAGTAACTACCCTTTTATAGAGTTTGTGTTGTTATATTTTTCTCGAGAACATGACTAGAAATTCAAGATGACATAATAGAAGAAGGGTACCTCGAGGAGAATGGCTAATTCGATCGGCAACAACAACTTTCCTAATTATTTATTCGACAACTTTCTAGTAGTGACGGCAATTGTGAGCAAGATTCTTCCTAACCCTTCCAGCACAAGTTTCAAGCGATGGCGGTGGAGTTGAATTTCATTTTCTTGGGGCAGTAGAGTTCTTGTGGACCAATGACCTTTGGTCAACACGGCATTACGAGCGGTGACGATAACTGTGAACGACGACACAATTTCAAGTGGCATTCTTCCTAACCCTTTTGGCACAAGTTTCAAGAGACGATGATGGAGTTCAATTTTATTTGCTTGGAGCAGTGAACTTCGGCCGACATAAATTTCTTGCAAGTCTTTCAAATTGTTTCCTTGGAATGATGGAGTTCTCGTCGAAATTGATCAATTGTGCAGCAAACTTTTCATAAACTAGAAGCTTTTTTAGCGGCAAGTGTTGACCTAATTCTTTTTAAAATCTTTTCTTGATACACTATTATAGATGTGATTTTGTGATCATACTAAAAATTCAATTTTTTAAAAATATATTGTATTTTTTTTTCAACTATATTTTTGGAATTTGTTTTATTAGCTAGATTTTTCTTGATAACTAAATTGAAAGTTCAAATATTGAAACTTTTAGATTTTTAATAAGAAAAAATTTATTTTCATGTCCGAATTTTAGATTTTTTTAGTTTACTATGTATGTTTAGTTTTGGTTGATCATATTAAAATTGATGGTTAAATTTTTTTAACTAGATTGTATTTGTGAGATTTTTTGTTAGGTAGATCTTTTTCCAGTAAATAAAAAATTCAAATATTGAAAGTTAGTTTTAATAAGTAATGTAATTTTAGTTTCATGTTTGAAAGTTTTGGGTTGATCCTATAAACAATTGATTATCAAATTTCTTTAAATATATATTGTTGGTCCCATTGATTTGGTTTTTTTTTTTTTTAAACTTGTGCTAAAAGTCAGGTTTTCAAAAAAGATTTAATTAACATTTTTTTTGTTTATCGAAAGTCTTCGAAGCTGTTTTATATTACGACAAAGCATCTAATGCTTTCTACAACTGTTTTAAAGTCCTCGTAACTCTTTATATTACGACAGAGTATCTAATACTTCATTATGATTTAGTACACTAGATTGATTAATTAATGGTTAATTAACCTCTTGGATTAATAGATATTTACAAATACTAGTTTGTTACTACGTGCTATGTATGTTTTAAACAAGATAACTAAATTATAAAAGTTTAGATAATTTACATAAATGTAACAAAATTATAAATATTTACGGTCCGTAGAACAAAAAATAAAAGCCCATAAGAACAGTGTTGTATTTTCATAAATTCTATATTTGCCCTTGAAAATTGTAGATGATTATTCACTTCTATTTCTTCTTCTTTGCGATTTCTTGATTTCCTCTTCCATATCTTTTTTCTAATATATATTTTAAAATGATTTATTCTTTTGTTTCTATTTCATTATAAGTTTCAGTAAGATTTTCTGAAGTTATTTCACGATGGTTTCAATATTTTTCTTTATATTCCTCATATTTGAGAACATCAAGATCAATTAAATATCGTTTAAATGATCAACATGATCGTTTACCATGGTTAACACAATCGTTTAAATTTGAAACCTTTTTTCCATCGTTAAAAAAGAACTACATGATCATGTATCATGATCTAAGCGATTGCTTACTATAATCAACACAATCGTTTACCATGGTCAATATGATCATTAAATTTAAAATTTTTAACAACCATTTACACTAAACTACATGATCACTTACCATAATCAACACAATCGCTTTCTATGATCAACACGATCGTTTACCATGGTCAACACAATCATTATATTTGAAGTTTTTAATAACCATTTACATTGAACTAATGATCGTTTACCATAATCAACACAATCGCTTTCCATGATCAATACGATCATTTACCATGGTCAACACAATCGCTTAATTTTTAAGTCATTTCCTCCTTCGTTAAAAATGAAGTACACGATCGTGTATCGTGATCTAAACGATCATAGATCATTCCTTTAAACTATATTACATGATCATTTAGAAAAAAATTACTTGTGCGTGTGGCTCATTAATCATGTGTTGACTAGAGTTTTTTTTATTATTATTATTTTTCATTGTGTGTTTATGAACTTTTTCCTTTATTTAAATTTTTATATACGGTGTAGATCTTTTATTGATTTGTTATATTTTTTAAAATACTCTTTAAAGTTTACTAATACAATTTTGATTTGATAATTAAGAAATTTTTTTAAAAATCTAAATTAAATTTGAAAAAACATAAAAATCAATATTTTAAAATCAAATATGAACTACACATACAAATGATTTGATCTTTATACTTAAAATAAAATTAAGGATGAATCATTAAAATTGGTTACTGTGGTGGTTGATAAAAGAATTTTAAAAATTGACTTGAAAATTAAAAAATAAATTTAAAGTGATTCAAAAACAATAATAATTAATATCTTAAAATAAAACATAAATTAAAGGCCGTTATAAATGATATAATTTTAAGATAAAGTAAAGTTTATAATATAACGCAATTATGCAAATGAAATCAAGAGGTAGTTGCATAGGTAGCAAAATATAGTACATAGCATCATATTTTATAAATCGCACAAATGGAAAATTTAGAGTCTCGACCCAAATAATCCATGGGCCTGAGATCAAAAATACTATTTTGCCCTTAATTCAAAATGGCAAATTTGGCGCAATCTTGTGATTTTTTTAGTAAGTAATGTTCTGATGGTTCATGTTCTTTGTTCTTATTTCATTTCCTCTCAAGAACTTCACTATCATTGTTCTTTCTCTTTTGCACAACAGAACGAGGGTTTCACACTACATATTCTTTGATTATTTCCAATATTTTTCTCTTCTTTTCAAGATCGTCCAATATCTTTTATGCACAGAGTGGGTTTTGCAATATCTATAAGTGTTTTATCAATCTGTATGGGTTTTAGCACTAACTACTATAAAAATTGGTTTACTTGATGTTAATACAGTGTTAAGTAAAAGTACACTTGACGTTTTTAAAATCATCAAGTAATCTATTGTCATGTATAATCACATTACTTGACACTAAGAAATTGTCAAATATACATTTACTTGACACTGTATTAACGTCAAGTAATCTATCGCACTTGATGCTTATTACATGTCTAGTAAGGTCGTATACATGACGCCTTTTACGTGTGCAATAAAGTCCTATAACTGATGGTTTTTGCACGTTAAGTAAGATCGTATACTTGACACTATTTATCCGCCAAGTAAGATAGTATGCTTGACACTATTTATTCCTAAGTAAAATTATATATTTGATTCAAGTAAGATAGTATACTTGACATGTATTTAACGTCATGTATACCATTTATTTATATATTTAATATACAACATTTTTCATTTCTTGCTTCCTGCATTACGTACATTTGTTTCAATAAAACAATCCATCAATAAATTAAATTCTCAAGCCAGTAGTTACACAATAAAAAATATAACATAATTAGTATAATAAGTAAACCAATGATAATTTCATTAATCGCAACAATGTCATCAACAATTACACAATTCCAATCTAATATAGCCAACTAAGATTCTCTATATGTGGTCTATTCCAAAATCAACAATAATAATAGTTATCTTATATAACCAAAAACATGTGTGGTATACCAAAACTAAAGTCTATCCCCTTACATCTATTGCCTCATGTATATAAGTATGATGACTATGAACAAAATATTTACACAAAAAAAAGTTATGGGCATTCCCATATGTTAGCCATATAAATTAACAATATCATATCTAGTTGCCTCTATCATATTTACCAAGCTAAAAATTTAGTCCACTCCGCTCATACTTCATCCAATTCAAGCTGTGAGTATGAACTGCTCGTATCGATCAATAAAACATAAAAAGTCAAGTCGACACTTTGTTAAAAATAAAAATGAGTCATATTATACTATTTATAACGTTACAATGTAAGTAGTTTAAAAACATATTGCATCGATAATAGTACTTGTGTCCTTACTCACAATTTCGCACATGTATCTCATGACATAATATCTACGTTCAACAATACCTACTTGTAGAGAACACTACAACACAAAACTAAATAATAATGCATATTATATTATGTGCTAAATTAAATTGTAAACTATTTATAAATATATTTAGCTTTACTATTTTCCAAAATGTTAATTTTCTAGTCTTTTTCAATTTCTTTTGAGATCAAAAAATCGTCAAGCCCTTACATTTCCCGAAGTATAGTATAAATCAAAATGAACTAATTTTTTAGCAATACAAAAAAAAAAAACATAAATAGAGTTAGCTTACATATTCATTATGTATTTGATATTTTTTCAGAAGCTTGTTCTTAATGAATCAAGATGGTACGCCACATCATCATATGCTTTAATGACTACTAATGACGAGTGATCATTAAATGAAATATATGTGCAAGTAACTAGTATTTTACTACTAATGTAAGTTTGAATTTATAAAAATTATACTTACATGGGATTATAAGGAGCAATAACCAATTGATCTTGTTCGGAAGAGTCATTAATCTACTACAAAGGTTTCAAGCTCTATTTTCTCTAATACTATGGCTAACTGAAATAAGCAATAATGCGTGAGTATGAGTACCTAAACCCTAAACAAGTAACATTAATTTACTTACGTGATATAAGCCACTACTGATAAAGTCTTCACTTTTTGCATGTTGCAAAAATCAATGACATCTTCTAAGATGTAACTCTTTCGAGGTATACGAAATAGCTTAGGAGGTAGTTGAAAGAAAAAACTAAACCCATCAATCATTACCCTTTCAGCATATCTAAGAATATACTTAAATTGTATTGGTAGATTGGATGGTTGACTAGTAACTTCCACCTTCTTTGTCATTGGTTTTAAAGCTTTTACCTAACACAATTAAGTAACAATCTAAGAACTCATATATGTAAAATTGCTTGTCACAATTCATCTTCACATTTACCTCATTCTTTGATATCGGTGGCCTAGTAGGAATCACTTCCTCCTCTTTCACTTCTTCCTCTTTCACTTCCTCCTTTTCTAAAACTTTCTCCTAAAACCATCCAAATTTTGATAGCACAAGTAAATGATGACGTTACTTTGATAAACAATTAATATTGACTTTACTTTAGAAACAAACATTTTACCTTCTTTTGGACTTTACACTTGGAGCAAATACCATGCTTAGATGTTGGCATGCTTTGAACTTTCTCTTCCAATTCTCGTATGTGTTTGCAGAGTGCTTCGTTTTCATCAATGATTTTTGTTGAGTTGTGTCCATTTTTTTACTTTCTTGGTTTTAGTTAGGGAAAATATTGACCTATTTAAAGATAGCTTATTATTAATTCATATCATGCATAGATTCATTATTTTGATATTTTATGCAGAATATGAAAGTATACTTCGATATAAACCCAACAACTAAAAAATCACCTAAATCGGAGTTCAAACAAAGGAGAACGGGCAAAACAATTTTCATCCTAACTTTTTTAATCTTCAACCCCTGCCTTCTTCGTTTTGTCTTCCCATTTTGCTGTCGACACATGGCGCTCCCTAAAGCCACGCATGTCCACTCAACTCCACAGTTCGAGTCTCCCCTAACGTAAATAATTTTTTCCCTTCATTTTGAGTGGCAAATTTGTAATTAAAAGCCAACTTTCTAAAATTTTGCCAAAATTCCATAAAAAACACGTGAAAATGGGCCTCAAGGTGATGGCTTCTTGAGCCTCATTGGCAATTATCTCCATTATTTTCTATAAATACCCCTAACTACAACAATCAATTTACTGTTTTCTCAAAAATTTCTCCCAATTCACCAAATTTCTCCCAATTTCTGGAATCGTTACCCCCATTTTACCATTTTTTCCTCATCAATTAAAATTCTAGCAATCTTCATGGAGGGCTAAAATTCTTAAGGTAAGTGGGCTTAGGTTAATCCATTCTTTGAGAATTTGTCTTCTTTAATTTTTCATGTAATTAGGGTTTGATTCAATCTTTGTTTTGATGTAAATTTTTGCTAGAATCAACAACTTTTTTATCAAGAAATAAATCCTTGTATCAATTCCTATAATTCTAGCCAATTTCTTTCTTTCTTTAGATTTAGATTCAATCTTTGTATGCAAAATACTTAAGTATCACAATTAATGCAAGATTCATTGGATTACTTTTCTTTACACAAAATTTACTTGATTCTTGATTGTTTCTCGCCAATTCTTGAAATTGAATGTTGCTTGATGAATTCCTTCTTGGCAATTTCTTGGAAATTAGTTGCATTTTTTTATGCTACAATTAATTCTTAATTAATTCATTGATTGCAAAATTATGAATGAACTTATAATTTTCTTTGAAGAACAAGTTAGGGCTTTAGTTAATATTGCAAGAATTAAACTAACCTCCTATGGAAATCATCTCTTTTCTTGAACTTTGGTCAAAATTCTTCCAAAATCAAGCAAGTTGATCTTGTGAAGAACCTTGAATCAAAGAACCCCTCTTAATTAAGAATGATTCAATTCTTAATCATCTTTTATTCAATGATAAGAATAGATTAATAGCCTAAGCTCATTCCTCATTTTTCTTATTGAATTTCAATCTTTAATTCCTTTTTCTTGTGAATTAAGTTGCAATCTAAATTTTCCCTTAATACTTGGTCTCTCTTAATTTCTCCCAAATTATTTTCAATGCTTTTGTTTTTCTTTTTGTTACTAATCTCAATTGTTTAAAGCTTTTATTCAAGAAAATATCTTGCACCTATCTACGGTAAGAGTAAAGAGTAAACTACAAATATTTTTGCCAAAGCGAAACTAGATAAGTACCCTTTTATAATAATTTTAATTTTCGAACATACTTGTGTTTAATAAGGACCTTGCCTACATAATTTACATAATTCTTTACTGTTTGAATAACAATTTTGCTCTTGTCAGCTTTGGTTTATGAAAATAAACATTAGGGATAATGAAACCACCCACACCACGTACTCAACCACCATATTCTTGAGTATCCAAAGCTTGAGTCAATGCATCATTAGGTGATTCATCTTTCTTGGAGAGTGGATCTACATTGTTATTCAAATTCTCATCCTAAAAAGAGTTAAATATGATTAGTAATATGTAAAAAATAAATTCATGTGATTTGGTGCAAATGTGACATTAAGAATCTTACTATTTGATTGACCATCTGTTGTACATCTTCGTTCATGTATTCTTCATTTGTTTTTGTCTGAGCTTTTTTCCACATATTAGCTCATCCAAAATCTTGTTCATCGGAAGGACCCTTTTTCTGCATATCATTAAGCGCACCATAGTTAAATTTAAAAATATTTGTAAAATACTATAACATTCTTCATTACCATATCCTCCGCAAGATTCACATAACCTCTTCTTAACATATTATGACTATATTTTCTCTTCTTTCTTTGATCATGTTGTTCTCTTCTCACTTTCTATACAAAATTTATGTAAAAAGATTAAAATAACAAATGTGGTTTATCTTATGATTCGTTTGATTACAAGATAAAAGATTAATACTTGAAACTCTAAAAACAGTCTTGGCCTGACAAACTCTTTGCAAATATGTATATCAATTATGTAAGAATACAATGAAGGTGAATCAATAAAGAGTTGATGAAATGCAACTCTAACCAACTCTTTTTTTAGAAAAGGATACTAGTTTGGATCAGTAGGTGCACCCAAGCATCACCCTCATCATACCCCGGAGTATATTCATTAAGCATAGGGGTACAAAAGTTTGGGTTAGAGATAAGCCCAAAATTACATCAATGTGTTAATATTTAACGATATTACAGAGGACGAATAATTTGTAAAAAATTTGACTTTTGATGTCCATAGGCCTATGTAGTTGCAAACATCTTCCCATAGTTTAATTTGGCTTTGTTGCTTGTCTTTGAATAGCCGATTGTTTCTTTCAATCCATATGGTCCATAAGATGGCAGCTAGGGAATTGAAACGTATAGCCCCTGATTTGGTTTTTGGATTTTTTGCTGCAAGCTTCTTGAGAAGGTTATTTGGGTGGGATATTATGTTGTCCATACCATCAGCAGTATCCAATTTGTTCCATAGGAATTTTGCTGTTGGACAATAAAGAAAAAGATGATCAATAGATTCTGCATTTCCTTTGCACATAATACACTAGTTCAGACTCAAGCATGCTGTTTTGAGCCTATGTTGAATCTCCTCCGTGGTAAGAATCCCTTTTTGTATCATTGTCCAGAGAAAGACTGCACTTTTTTGGAATTTTTGATTCCTATATGTGTTTGTATGGCATTTAGCAGTATAGAGGCCATTACTGTTTAGCCTCCATTCAGTTTTATCAGCACCTCCATGGATAGATAGAGTAGGGAAGTTTTCTTTGACTCTGCCCCATTCAAATTTTTCTCTGTCATTTAGCAGCCTTCGACTTTTAAAGTCCCAATCTCCAGTTTTCTCATTCCAAGCATCAGCTATGCTGCCATCTTGTATTGTTGATAGTGCAAATAGTCTAGGAATTCTGCTTTTTAGGGGAATTTTTGAATTCCATGTATGATGCCAAAAGGATATACTTCTCCCATCATTTATCTTCTAGTTGATATGGCTGTTATACCAGTCAGCATCTTTGCATATATACCTCCATGGAGCATTTAAACTGCTATGTCTACTGCTTTGGGGAATATCTTTGTGGTGTCTACAAGTATATTTGGTATCAATGAACTTTCTTCATAGGGCGTTCAGTTCATTGTGGTATCTCCATAACCATTTTGTTATTAGGGAGAAATTTTTATCTTTCACCGATGTTATGCCTAGGCCTCCTTTTTCTTTTGAATTTTGTATAAATTCCCATTTGACTGGTATGAGCCCTCTTTTACTTTTTTCATTGAGGCAAAGGTTGTCATAGTTCCCCTTCCATAGGAAATCCCTCCAGGACTTTTCAATCTTTTTGCAGACCCCTGCTGGAGCT
>JBBPDI010000032.1:8941757-8954715 GCA_037974545.1 Cucumis variabilis | reverse complement strand
CTCACTATTGTGTAGTGCTTCTCAGCGTTGATGTATCCTTTGTAGAATAAACTCACTCCGTCTAGCCTGATCGTGGTCACCCTTTCGAAGAAAATTTTCCAACCATGTGCTCTAATGGGTTCTGCGAGAAAGTCAGGTAACAAACCCTTTTGAGGGTAGAGCCTTTTCCCTACCATAAACTATTTGCTAATTTGTTCTGCACTAGAGGCTTCTTCTCGCTCAATTGCTTGGCTCTCTTCTTCACTCTGAGCCTCTTTCATCTTTCTCTTTTCTTGCCTTGCAACATCTTGGTCTTCTAAAACCATTCTTTTTATTATTACCATCTTTTTCTTCGAAGGTTTCACCACATCCTCATCCTTCAAAGGACTTAATTCATCAATCTCTTTCTCATATTCCTCGCGGTACTCCTCAGTTGTCTTTTCCTTTGCCTTACTCTTCTTCGCAAAGAGGGTTACTTTTTTCGCTTTGTTGATGAGCTCTTTTCGCTCCCTCAACTTTGCTTCTTCTTTTCTTTGGCCAAGTGGTTGCGATGGAATCTGGGTAATTATGGAAAAATTCACCAAGACTACACATTTCACCTCCATCAAGCAAACTTTCTGTTACACCCCCTCTTGAGCTACTTGCTAGCTTAGCTCGAAAGACGGTGTGAAGCCGACTGACATCGTTTTCCTCTAACGATACCTGTCAACTCTATTGAACTCTTGAACCTGATAAACATGCTAATCTTGTACATGGAATACAAGACAACACAACACAACCTAGACAACCCAGACAACCCATAGACATACATGAAGTGTAGCCCTGAAATAACTCACTTAGCAAATAAACTTAATAAAGGCATTGTTGAGATTTATGTCCCCATAGATAGTAAATATAATTCATTGACCGTTATTAATTAATAAAATATTATTATTATATTTTCAATAAGTGTTATTGATTATATTATTAGTTTTTTTCTTAATAAACCAAAATCCAATAAACTAACATCCTAAGTTGTTTGATGAGCCTTGAACAATATGTAAAGACTTACAGGGATCAATGTTCGAGATCAACTTAAAGGGTCTATAATATAGGGATAAGACTAGGTACCTTATCCTAGTAACACTATGGATACGACTCACTTTGTATTTGATTCAAACGCAATAATCCAATGCGTTTATGTAGGTGACATGCGAGTGATGGTATTCTTGCAATGGGTTTGCATAAGACCATACTACAAATAGTAACCACTAGATGTAACTTCGTTAACTAGTTGGATTTCTATTTCATTAGGATGACATAGATAACTTGGTCTTAATCATGAGTGTATTATGATCCTATTCGTGAGGGATTATTCTTTGATTTGTACGGGTGAGAGTGGTCAGATTGTCAACTCAATATGCTTATCACTTTGGAGATAAGACTGAGTGGGGAGCTGGAAACATAATTATACGAGATGAAATTCACTTATTCCCAACTTTAGGGTAAGTAGATTAGTGTTTCCTTAAATGGTGTCTCTGGGACTTGAACAAAGGGCTCTACCCTCTCTATGGCACAAGAGAGATTTTTGTTTATTGGTTGGACCATAAATAGGTTATTCGTTAGAGGAGCACTGATATTTAAGAACTAGAAGTAACCTGGGGATAAAACGATAATTTGACCAAGCTGGTGCTACGAACACTCGTGAAGGACTAACTTACTGTTATTGGTCTATATTAGAGGATACAAAAATATATCTACAGTGATAAGAGTTCAGTTGTGAGTCTTTAGTGTAGTGTACACATAGTTAATGAATATTGATTAATGTGATTAATGAGTTTAGCCAATTAATCTCATATCGTAGTAACTTATAATTTATAGGCTTAGTAGATCCCCTTCCTAGCTCCTAAAGGGTAATGAGATTTATTTTTATTGGTTGTAATTTGAAATGTTCAAATTCACTCTGGGAATTAGACTAATGTATGGTGATACATTATAATATAAACTTTATATTTTAATTAAACTTTATTATATAAATTTAATTTTGGATATGATTTTAAATTAATTTATGAGATATAAAATATTTGAATGATTTCAAATATTAATTTAAGAGGCATTTTTTAAAATAGTAAAATAAATTAAAATATTTACAAGTTATAGCAAAATTTTGGATTCTATCAATGATAGCATATCAATAACTATCAGTGATAGAATTTGCTATAGGTTATAGATATTTTGTAAAATTTTCTATTTTAAAAATTTTCCCTTAATTTAATGTGAATTAGATTCATATTAAAATTATTGGTTATGAGATAAATTTATATTTGAATATGATTCAAATTTGAATTAAGTTAAATATAAGATATTTATTTTTTCAATTAATTAATTGGAGAATTAATTACTAGTTTAGTTTAATTTTTGGGAAATTTTCAAAAATAGTAAATTTTACAAAATATTTACAACCTATAGCAAATTCTATCACTGATAGTCGTTGATATGCTATAGTGATAGAAGACTATCATTAATAGAATAAATTTTTTTGCTATAGTTTGTAGATATTTCAATTTATTTTGCTATATTTAAAAATGCCCCAATAAAATTATAAGATATGTGAGAGATATTCATAAATATCATTTAAATAAAATATTAATTAAATATGATTTAATTGATTATTAGTTAATTTGATATTTCTTTAATTTAATATTTTTAAAATTAATTTAATCTCATTATTCTCTTACTCCCCGAAGAAGAGAGGGTTATAAATACATAGAAGAAAACATGTTTTTCAACCTAAGCTTTTGTCTCTTTGGGAATTCTCTAAGAGATTCTCTAAAAACCTTTTTTTTAATTCCAATTGGTTCCTACAAACCAATCTCATCCCAAAGGATAGGAAGGTCTCCGACGGATGGTGTTTCCAATTCAATGATTTGTAGATTCAAAGACGTCAACGAGAGTAAGTTACTCTATTATGTAATTCTCTAATCTATAATTTGTTTAAGCATGCTTAACCTTAGTTTAAATTATAAGAAAAATGGTTTCTATAATTCTTTGCCAATGTACGGTATTTTAAGTTCCCAATTAAATTGATCTAAGGTCTCTGTAAAATCTTTCGCTGCCAGGAGCTTTAATCCCTTCAGACATCAAAAAAAAAAAGATACCCCCAACTAAGGTTTACACAACCACAACACTCAGAGCTTACACAAATTGTAACTTATCTAAATCTTACAAAGACATATACAACATAACAAAACAAACTCTATGTACAACTCCAACCACGTACTGGACAACGATCTGGAGCTTTCAACAAACTAAGAAAGTCTATTTGGCACTAGGAGCTCGATCTCTACCTGAAAAGTGGGAAAATATTTTTGAAAGGACAAGCTGTAAAGCTTAGTGAGTGGCTAAGTTTAATGCTTTAATTCTAGAAATCAGAGCACATGATAAACCTTACACATGTAAATCTATTTAATCAAAACCTTAAATATAAACTTGTAATGATAACAACTTTCTCAAATATTCAAGAAGTTTGTCATTGAAATCTAGCGAGGCATATAAGTATATTAAATATCTTAACTACCATGATAAATCTAAGTTGTCTAGACACACCTAATACAACCAACGTTTACTAGCTCTAAGATGTAGTGGAGCCTGCCTAACACTTCCATTGTCTTTGTCATAGTGGGGCTCGCCCAGCACTCACGACAACCCAACAAACATAATCTAATCTGTGTGCACATAGTACCATACAACCTTGAACTCAACATCTCAGTCATGTAGTTAATAAAAATCTCCGAAAGTCATATGAAAACATTAAAACATGTCTGCTTATCTTTATCTTTCGTAAAAGATAAATTTACTTAGCTTGTTCATGGAAAATTGAAAATCTCAAAACAATATTTGCTTAAAATGATATTGTTTCAAACTACTTTTTGGAAAGTCGATAATAATGTGCTCATATATAAATTTCATCATAAAACCTAAGCTTGAAACTATGATTTGAAATAGTTCATAGAAATCATGTATGATTCATAAAATCAGATTCAAGCATAGAAATATAATCATAGATAACAGTTTAGAAATTTGTTTTGTCACTCACAGTCTTAGACTAGTTCTCTGGTGTGTAGACTTGACCTATTTCCTCTTGGCCTGTCAAATAAATCAAAATTGAGCATCAAAATCTTAAATAGTCTTTTCTTTTCATACTAGACTTAAGATAACAGACAAAATATGACATTCACCAATTTTAAATTTAGATATAAAAGAATATTTCATAATTTTCCCTTAGTGTTTCTAGATTTAACAACCTAACTTCAAACCATTATAACTTCCTCAATACTTGACCACAATTAATATACTTTATATCAAAATATTTATTTTTAATTCTTCTATAACTTACTTAGAGGAAAGAAAATGAGAGTCCCAACAAATTGCTACAAAAATCACCCAAAACAGAGGTAGTCTAAATTCAGGTCTTCTACTAACCTCTGACTTGTTCCTAAAATTAAACTTACTTTCAGTCATTTTTTGCTCACAAATTATTCATAAAAGTTATAGGAAATGTAATAAGCTTTCCACTCATACCTAATATAGCTTCTAAATCACTCTGTACAATCCAGAACACTCAAAATACTAAAGACTTCATGAATTCGGACACCAAACTGTGACCTGATTGGCTCTTCAAAAATCATTAAACTAACATCAAAATTTGCTTAAGCTTTCTTCACAAAATTTGTTAGAAATTGGATAAACTTTCAAAAATATAAACCTTACCTTTTAATTTCTTTTGTGTAGTTCAAAACGACTCAAAAACTAGAGAATATATGTGAACACCAAGTTTCTACCATGCTTGTCTATTACTTCATGTTCTTCATCTCTTTCACCTTAATTCATAGCCCTTTCCTCTTCTCTTCTTCCTCATATTCTACCTCAAGATACCTCTAAAAATTTGATAAAAAATTGATGAAGATATGGTTTGGCGGTGGAGAGAAAACAAAGCACCAAAAGTTTTATCTCATCTCCTTCTTTTCCTCTATCTTTTCTTTATTCTCTTTTTAAAAAACTAATATATATAAAATAAAATATAACTAATAAAAAAAATAATTTTTTATATAAAATAAATCCAAAATGATTAAAACAACTTGAACCGAAAGCATTGCCAATTTTCTTCATTATCAACTTAAATTCAACTTTCTATAATATGACAATAACAAAGAATCCAAGAAAAATCTTGGGTATACACTTTCTCCTTAGAAAAATTGGCTAAACTATATATTGAAAGAATTATAAGCTAATTTGGAATCTCGGTGTCTGTAGTTTTGGACCGTGATTCGTGTTTTACTTCGAAGTTTTAGCTAAGGTTACAAGATGCATTATGAATTAAGTTGGACGTCAGCATTGCACTCCATCCTCTGACAGATAGTCAATCTGAAAGAACCATTCAAACATTAAAAGACATGTTTAAAGCCTTCGTTATGCAATTCAAAGAAATTTGAGATGAACGTTTGTCCTTGATTGAGTTTGCTTACAACAATAGTTACCATTCCAACATTGGAATGGTCTTATTTTTGAGTTACATGAAAGGCGTTACATGTCACGGTCTGATAGTTCTTAAAGATTGGTTGTCCCACCACTGTTTGATTTAGCCCATAGCATGATAAGCAAATAGTTGACATTGATTAGCTGAAGCATAAAATGATTAACGAGATTCATTATGTCCTATGAGTGTCCAAGTGACTCTTGAAGTTCCAACTCATCATTAAAGGCTGAATTTTTAGCTTGAAAGTTAATCGTTCTATGCTTCAGCTAATCAATGTTAATTATTTACTTATCATAGTGCGTTTATGGCCTTTCGCCCAAAATTTAATTTCTTCCCTTTTACAATGGCGTCGTGTTTATCCATGTTAAAACGTCCACAATAAAATAAATTTACAACCCCTGGCCTAATCATCGTCACCCCTTCTAAGAATTCTTCCAATCCTAACACCTTGATGGGTGATGCAAGGAACGGATGTAATTGTCCTTCAAATGGGAAGAAGCCTTTCTCGACCATGAAATGCTTAATTTAAGTCCTCTGCAGCAAGTACTTCTTTCGATTCCACTTCTTGGCCCTTCTCTTCTTGCTAGGCCCTTTTGTTTTTCTTTTCTTATCTCTTGGCATCTTGACCTTCTGAGCCCTCTTTTTCTTTGGTTGCTTTTCTGAAATCTTATCCTCTAAGGGACTCAATTCATCCAACTCCTATTCAAATTCCTCGTAGTGTTCCTCTATGGATTTCTCTTTTTCTTTACTCTTCTCCGTAGAGAAAGCTACTTTATCTGCTTTGTTGAGGAGCTTTTCCTGCTCCCTCAGCTTTGTTTCCTTTTCTCTTGAGCCAAGGACTTAACACCTTGGGCTTTTACTTTAATTTTCAAAAGCCCTGTTTTTACCATTTCTTTCTTCTCTTGAGCTTTCTTTGTCACCCTATCAAATTCGGTGTCTACGACTGGCGAGTAGGTGCCTATTTCTCTTACATCTTCTTCTCACTCCTCTTCGTGAAGTTTCTCTTCTATTATTCCTTCTTCTTCCTCCATCCTTTCTCTTTCTCCAATCTCTCTCTTTGCGTTTTTTCCTCATTTTCTTTCTTCTCCTTTTCTTCCATTTCCTTTTAATGTTTCTCTTTCTAGCTTTATTCTTTTTCTATTTATTCCTTATTTGTCTTTTCTTTCTCTTCCTTTGCTCGCTCTTTTTGTTCTTTCTTTTCTTCTCTCTTTGAAATTTCTCCAAAGACTATTGCAAGCAAATCACCAGGCTTATCCTTAGGTAATTGAATCTTTACTCCATTGATCACCACTATCTTTAATGGCTTTTCTTCCTTCGTTTCCTTCAATACAGGACCGCCGAATTGCATTTTCTCAACCTCTTCGTCGAACTGATTTACTTTGGCAGTGGTTGCTTAGTACTTCTTAAGGGCTTTTGGTTAAAGCTTGTTTCCTAGATATGATGAATACGAAGGAAAGAGAAATGAAACAAAATGTAAATAGTGAGAGGAAAGAGAGATCTTAGATTCGTCAGAGAAGGTGATCAAGAAATATGAAAAGCTTGAGAATTCTAGATACTCGTACAACTAAAAGATTGGGATTAGGGTTTAAAGAGGGTTATAAAGGCAAGGTTAATTGTGGTTAGGGTTGGGTCACTACGCAAGTTGTCATGCGTTTAAAATGTAAAGTGACGTTCTGACATAGACATTTGGGTTCTCGATGCGCAATGTAATCATTGCTTTAAATTTGAATTTAAAATGCGACGGTTGGTATTTCTCGAGACCCTAGTCATTATAAGTGAAACCCTCAGCCAACCACACCTTGCGAGAAGACCAAAACTCCTAACACGTTTTACGATAAGCTTTTCTCGCAAGGTGGTCTCATTGTGAAAAATCTTAATTCAACTAGCCTAATAATTTTGCGAGATAACTCGTGCTTCCTAACTTGTTAAATACTCCACACTAAAAAGCGCAAACTAAAAATCTATAAAATAATTACAAGTTTACAAGTAATTACAAATATGCTACACAAAAAAAATGAATATACAACATTTAAGGATGTGAATTGTAGTAAAGATAGGGAAAGTGTATACTTTACAAAAGCATCCTTACGTTCAGGTTCTATGACGAGAAAGAACTGTGATCTCATCACTTATTGCTCCGCATAGTATCCTAGTCGCGTTGTTTTTTTCCTAAACTTTCTTAATCATTTGTTGCATGACTCTTTGCATCATGGTCGTTCATCGTAATAAGTCTCTACTCTCAACCGCTCATGGCAATGTTCAAATGATCTTTCTCGGTCCCTTTATTGCGTAGTTAGTTAAGACATAGATCTTACTAATCTTACCGCGTAGACACTTTCTTTGACGCCTTAACATGGGTTCTTAAAGTTCAACTTATTAGCCACTTAAGATCTCAGGCGTTTGAGGTTCTCAGCTTCATTTACAATTAAACACATCTACTGAGGTTTCTCTTTGATACCTACTGAAAGATACACTCAACCCTAAGGTTATTCTAAGCAAACTCAGATTACTCTGTTACCATGGACTTCTTCATGCGATCTTCTACTGAACACATGATTCACCATAATCAAGTGCTTTGTCCAAAATCAAAATAAAACTCTACTCTAATTTTGAAAAATCAAGTCCCCAGTAACGACACCAAAAACTTGGTGGTTGGATTCTCTTCGTTGTGGACTCAGTGTGTTGTCTAATGTTGTATGTGTCTGTATCTAATTCTACGTGGTGAGTCATTGATCATGGTCATCGTATGCTAGATGCTCACCATAAATCTCTTCATCATGTAGTTATTAAGTCTTCATTGAGTACAAGTTTTCCTATTACTTGTCCAAGTATAAACGAAACAATAGGTTTTCTGGATAATCCAGGGTTGAACACAGAGAATTGATATCAAAGCTTAGCTATAGAGTTCACTCTTCATTTAGGCAGTGTACAATAATATCTATATAGTGTGGTAAAGTGAGTTTAAACTCTACCTACTTACCTACACTAAAGAATCTATAAAAAGGGGACTAAAGTAGAGGCAAGATGGAGGTGTGAACTAACTTGTATTAAAGAAAGAGTGAAGGAAGTTCTCCGTGTTACCAGGCAGTTAGGCCATGTGGCAGCCTTGATGCGATAAAGCTCAGTTAACTAGCTTATGATTAAGGCGAGTACCTTTTAGTGTCTTTAAAGCCACACTTGCTCACCTCTCGAGATGCAAATGACTAAGTTGGGTTATGCAAGATCTATCTAGAAGGGCTTACTTATACAACTTATAGTGCTTCTTTTTTAAGGGTGGCAACCTCTCAACGCCAAATATCCACACTTCTTTTTCTTTTGGGATACAAATGATGGAAGTTATCTCATCAAGGTGGAGTTTGTCTCCAAACCCCCCTTTGTACGCGTTAGTCATATCCTTGCTACTTGCTCTCTCGAGTAGTTTGTGATTTACACTGGTCAAGTGATGAGTATAGCTCAACGAACACGATAAGACTTATAACCTAAGTTTTTTATCAAGAATTTATCACATACATAAACTACAAATAACACATTGACAATGAATAGTAAAGAGATGGTGGATTGAAAAGGTATGAACATGTAATATGTTAAAGAATAAAGACCTTAGGCCACTATACAATATGAAAAAATGCATTGCAAAGAAATACAAAAAAAAGAAAAGTATAGAAATGAACATTACAAGCTAGGGGAGATGAAAGATGGAATCTTCTCTGCTCAGACTCTAAGCCTTCACCTACAGACCGATCAGAGAAGAAGAAGAAGAAAGATTTTCACAAACAGCGAAAATGTTACTCATTCTTACCTCTCTCTAGGGTTTGACCCGTTCAGGCCAGATGGTCAGTCCATTCAAACATCTGACTTCTCTTCAAGTCGGCCATTGCTTATTTGTTTCTTCACGAAACTCTTTTCCAAAGTTGTGTTGGCTGTGAACATGATTGTTTTGTAATTGAGATTGTGTTTCATGGGACTTGTTGTGAAGTAAGTTCTATTGTATTTGATAACAATATTCTTAAAAGCTTGCTTATAATCAAAACACAAACTTATTTAACCAACTCAAAATTGTACGATCTTGCTGTAGTTTGCATGTTTGTGGTGTGATAATGTGTCATTGAATACAGATCATTGCATGCAAAATGTTTTCCAATATTCTTTTCATTATGCAAGTGGACATGATCATTGCATGCAAAATGCACCCAATGTCCCCAACACCTATTTTCAAGTCCATGTTTTGCAAGTTTTCATATTGCTTATCCAAGTGTAAGTGAAACAATAGGTTTTTTAGATGAACTACGATTGAACACAAGAAATTGATATCAAAGCTTAGTTATAGGGTCTACTTATCAACTAGGCGTTATGACAATTGAGTTAAAAGAATCATAACTACCTATTTACACCTAGAGACTTGTGCACAGAGGAGTAAATTATGGCAAGAAGCAGGAGTGAGCAAACTAACTTGTGTTAAGAAAGGGGGTGAAGGAAGGTCTCATGCTATCAGGTGAATAAGCTATACGACCACCTCAATACGATATAACTCGCTAAACTAGTTTATAATTAAGGCGTGCTTGTCCTCGAGCATTGAATGTCATACTTGGTCTCCTTTCACGATCCAAATAACTAATCCTAGTTCAACAAGGTATATCTAGAAGTATTTACTTATATTACTTATAGAGCTTCGTGTTTAAGGACGGCAACCTCTAGACGTCTATTGTCCAAACTTGTTCACCTTTCATGATACAAATGATGGAAGTAATTATCTTGCCAGTGTTGAGAAAACTCTTCCTTGGGCGTGTTATCCACATCTTTGCTACTTACCCTCTCACCATTATTATAACCTCTTTTATTAGAATAATGAAGTCAAAACGCATAAGAAGATTATCGAAGCATGCGACTTACATTGTAAATACATAAGTATTTAAAAATACATCTTACATAGGTATCATGCCTGTTTTACACGATTACCATGTTCAAACGCAGAATAAGTGGACAAAAAGAAAGGAGTAAATCACATAGCACATCTCGTGCACAAGCCACGCGATGAAAACTCGCCGGACGAATAACATCTCTAGGTGAGGAAACACGTCATCATGCAAGGAAGGCTTACTAGAAGACAAGAATGATAGTTGGAATGATGTGACTTCATAAGACTAAAGTTAGCACTGACAGTTTCAGAGGAATAAAAGTCTCCCACCTAAAGCTGCCTATAAAAGTACTTCATTCCCACCAAGCAAGACACGCCTGAATGGGAAAGGGCCTGCATGGGCCATCAAAGAGAGTCAAGAATGAAACACGAGTGTAAAAAGTTAATTATTCTTCTTTTACGATCATGTTGTGAGTGAGAGCTCGAAGCATGCGTAGAGAGAAGAAGACCAACCCCCTCTATCCTCTAACTTGTAATATCGTTTCATTGCCTTGTCTTCCATTTTTTATTCTTTGTAATTTTTATTGTGCATATTGTACATTGGTATATGGCCTACATTCTTTGTATATGTTACACGTTTATGCCTTTTCAATCCAACACTCTTTTATTTTCCACTAGTCAACGTGTTATTTATAGCTTAGGTAAATGATAAGTTCTTGATAAGAAGAGTTGCTTATAAGTCTTATCGCATTAGTGAGCTATTCTCATCGCCTAGTGTAAGTCGCCAACTACTTGAAAGGAAAAATAGCTAGGACCTAACTAACTTGTGCAAGGAGGAGTTTCATCTTTCCTCACTAGATTATTTCCAACATTTGTATCCCAGAAGGAGAATAATTGTGGACAGTGGGCACCGAGAGGTTTCAGTCTTTAATCGTGAAACCCTACACGGTTTATAAGTAGTTCCTAATAGATATAACTCCCTAATTCATATTTAGTTATATGGATCTCCAAAAGCGACCATGTGTGACATATAATGACTTCGAGAGAAGCATGTGTTAATCATAAGTATGGTTTAGTGAGTTACATCGCATTAAATTTATCCTATTACTTATTCGCATGATAATATGTAGATATTCCTTCCTTCATTTCTCTGATAAAAGTTAGTTCGCATTACCATACCACTTTCTTGTCCCATTTTTATTGACTCTCACCACTTAGTTTAGCATTTCTTACACTTATTATTCTTTAATTTTTTTCATATCACCTAATTGATGAGTAATTCTCTAGAACTAATGTCTTGAAACAATTTCCTGTGTTTGACCCTAGATCACCCAGGTAAACCTACTGTTTTCCTTGCACTTAGACAAACAGTAAGAAAATTTGTATTCAACGAGGACTTATGCATTATGCGGTGAAGAGGTACATAGTAAGCATCATGCTATAATCATGACCTATGACTTACGCCTAGAATTAAACACGTTATACAGAAGGATATAGTGAGTACATTACGAGTGATGAACCTACTTGGTCACGTATTGCAACTGTATTACACAGATGCGCAACTACTAAGACTAAGTCCCCACACACAACCAACTACACAACAGTTGACGATATACACTGGCCAAGTGATGAATATAGCTCGGTTAACAAGATAAGCATTATAAGTAAAGCTTCTTATCAAGCATGACTCATAGACTTAAACTACAAACAACACAAAGACGAATGAATATTAAAGAGATGGATAGATGAAAGATGTATAAATATACATTGTATTAAATAATAAATGTCTTTAGCCACTGTACAATATGCATAAATACAATGTAAAGAAATAGAAAAATGAAATGAAAAGAAAAGATAATACAAGTTAGAGGAAGATGTGAACGAGATCTTCTTCACTCAGACTACAAGCTTTCACACCACAAACTCACTAGAGAAGATGAAGAAGTTCTTCACAGATGGTGGTAAAGTTAATCCTTGCCACCAACTCTCTAGATTTTAGTCCATTAAGACCTTTAAGACTCATACATACCTTCTTTATTTGGTGGTGATGGAGCTTCTTATATAAGCATCTTATGGCAAGAAAGCTATCATTTTGACCATGTCAGCGTCGAGAGTTGTCCTTTTCATCAAGTCACATCACTCTAACTTCCACTTTTATCTTTTAACAAACCTCTTCTTCGAGTGGTGATTTGCGTTTCTCGCTTTACCTCTGAAGGGATAAAAGACCTAAGGCAACAGAAGATTTAAACAACCATTACTCAATTTAATTTGAAATCCCAAAATACCAGTACATTAGTAAAATTTAGAATCAAAATTTTAAATAAAAACTAAGCATGCTTTTTATTTAAAAGATACATAGGACTTACTTTTCTTAACGTCTTTGAATCTGCAAACCACCAAATTGGGACACCACTCATTGGAGATCTTTCTATCCTCTGGGATGAGATTGGTTTGTGGAAACCAATTGGGATGGAAAAAGGTTTACAGGTATTTGAGAGAAACTTTTTTCTTTTTGCAGAGCAAAAGCCTTGACTTTTTTTCTTGATGAATTCGTTAAAGAAAATTGTTTTCTTCTAGATATTTATAACTCTCTTTCCTTCTTGGAATAG
>JBBPDI010000032.1:8901174-8912507 GCA_037974545.1 Cucumis variabilis | reverse complement strand
TGCTCACACAAAAAGTAGAACAAAATAAAACCAAGCTAGACAACAGAAGCCTGGCTATAACAACGAAAACCAAAAAAATGAAGAAAAAAAACTCCACAGACCGGGGAAAGAGCATAAACACAAAGGAAGAAAACTAATGTTCGATGACCAAAAAAACAAAAAACAGCAACCTTCAGAACAAAGGACATATTGAAAAAGACCAACTACAATCAAAAGAAAAGCCCACAGCTCGGGGACAAGCAAAAACTAATATAAGAAAACCCCATAGCCCGGGGACAAGCCAATAGAAACAAAACAAAAAAGCCACTAAAAAAGATCAAGAACATTTACGGATCAAGAAAGGTGAGCAACCTTTACCTTAAACCTCTTTTGTAATAGTTTTCTATAAATAATTTTAGCCTTCGATTTACACAATATGGACATCGCTAATCTCTAAATCTAAGGGTGTGCGAGGTTTGCACTAAAGATTTTGAAATTTTTTGAAAATCCTGTATGACACTTTTGAAAAATAAGACGTTATAACAAAAGTTGAAAAGTTTATGCGAAATGAAATGATTTATCAGTATGCTTAAATGATTTTAATTTTTATGAAATGATTATATAAAGGTGTTGCGAAAGGTTTTCATAAAACCTCATTGAGTCTTTTAGACTTACATTTTAAAAATCTATCTTCCAGGATCGAGCGTTTAGGCCAAGTAGAGAAGAAGGCGGAAGAATTTGCGGCGAGGTGATTCAAGGTGTTTTGGAAATATTTAAGCCTTGGTTATTTGGTCAAAGTATTGTAATAATGTATGAAAAGCACCAACAAGAGCTTAACTCAACTGGCACCTGTATGTATCTGCGGACAGGAGGTCCTAGGTTCATTTCCCCATCTCTTCATTTATTACAATACCTTTAAAAAAAATGTATGAAAGGCTTATTATTAATATAGTTAACATTTTGGTTTCTATTTCTTTTTTACTTGGCATTACATTGACCATGGTTACGTTTTGAGTGTTGTTAATAGTTTTAAAGGAGTTGAGATTAAGATTTTGTGATAAGAAAATTTCAAGGTTATAACAAAATCGTATCCAATTCCTACCACTTTGGCAATATTGTCATACTACGGTTTGGGGTGTGACATAATATAATCAATAACATTTATTGAAATTATAATAATAACATTTTATTAATAATGGTCAATGGATTATATTTACAATTTACGAGTTTTAAGACATAAATCCCAACACTTTTCCTATAAATTTCATTTTCTCTTATCCTTTCCAAAACTTAAAAAGTTTTCAAAATCTAAAAGTTTTAGGGTTTTACAACACTTTCCCTCTTAAGAAAATCCGTCCTTGAAATTTGTGATATTTTATTTTATTAAACTTTTGTACACAGTTTTGATTATTCTTCGACAAATACATCCTTACAAAATACAATATTTATTTCTTCACAATCCCTTTCTATTTTGCATTACTAGGTCCTTCCTCACTTAAGGGAGTTATTCTTGGTTGATTAATTGATTCAGATGTAATACTTTGATTGCCTTGTGAATTTGTACCAATCAATGGACAACACCTAGGAAAGTGTTCTAGCCTTTTGCATTGGAAACAAATGTCTCCTCCTTTAAGACATTGGGAGGAAACAAATGTCTCCTCCTTTAAGACATTGTCCCAAATGATATTTGATGCCTTAGAGAGAGGTTTACTATTGCCCCTTGGAATAGATTGATGGTAGAAACCTACTACACTCTGAGATTGGAATGAGTTTCACTTGGATCTATGCTTAAAACTATTTTCTTTGGATCCTCCTGGGTTGAAGTTCTTTTTTTCCTGTCTGTCCTTACAAAAACTTGACCTTAATCCATCTTGAGGTCTTGTACTATCAAACTTCTTTGGAGTCAAACTTTGCTCAACTCATAATGCAAATTCTACTAATTGTGGGAAATCCATCCATTTTGGTGTTATTATTACAAGAGTTCAAATCTCCTATCGAAGTCCTTTCTCAAGTTGTCGACATCTATCATATTCTGATGCCACAATGGTTGTAGCATAATGAGAGAGTTCTGTATACTTTATCTCGTATTTAGCTATTGTTGATAAATTTGGTCTCAATCTCAAGAACCCCATCTCTCTTTGCTTCACAATATGTACTTGGGTAATATTTATCTCAAATATTTCCCTAAACACTTTCCAACTCATAGTATATGTATCTCTTTTACGAGCTTTAATTGAATTCCTCCATCCTTATACTTTCTCTTGAAGTATGAAAGTTGCTAACTTGACTTTCCTCTCTTCAGGACAATTCATTACTTCAAAATATTTTTCCAACAGATTCAACCACACTTTTGCATCAGTCGAATATGTGGATCCTTTAAACAATATAGCTCCCAAAGATTTTGACCTTTCAATGTTGTGATTTTTGTCTGTCTTGTATTGAAATGTTCCCGTGGATTCAACAAATTTTTAGCACATCTCCTGATAGTTCTACTCATCCTCTTGACGCCTTGTGCATGATTCTATTTCTATTGTATGATTTTTCTCCGTAGGTGTTGCAGGCATTTTTGCTTTTTCTTTTCTTGTGTGGTGAGACATTCTTTATTCTTGTAGTTATTAGTACACCTAGTATTTACATATACTTATGAATTATGCATAATAAAGATTCTAACTCAACTATCTTACTCCATCAATCTTAAAGACAATCTTTACTTAAACATACTTTTATTAATACATAAGTCTTACAGTACATGTTACTCCATATTCACATAACAACTTTCTTGAAGAGAACATACAAATATACAACCCCCCTTTTATATATATCAAACTTTTTCTACTATAAGATAATTAACAGTGTTTATTTTTCCCTTTGTTTGACGCCACATTACTTGTTGAAGAATAATCAGTGTTGCAGAAACTACCCCCACTTCCACTTGCTTATCTAAGTTGTAAGCCATACAATCATTCCTACCATGTTCGGGTTGATGACAATAAAAAATTCCTCCTCATCAGTATGGAACCTTCCTCGATGAAAGTTCTTACATTTATAGCATTATTTCTTTCTTTCCAATTTCGATGTTTGCACAGCCCACCTCGCGCTCTTGCTTGCTCATCCCGAGACATGGCATGATGTCAGCTGAAGCCATTCTTCTCTAGAACAATCTCAACTTACATTGAGATGAAAATCAATTTGCATTGAGCATATTACATCCATAGTTTAATATAATTGTTATATTAATGTAATGTTTTGCATGTTGTATGGTTCATAATTTTATTATAATTTTATTTTAATTAACTAAACCATAGTATGCATATTATATGAATAATTAATTAATTTTATAATATTTATAAAATTTGATAATTAGAAACCATCAACCTATAATAAAGAGTTCCATGCAAACATAGGATGTAAGGATTAATTTGTTTTAATTTTAAATTGTTTTAAAATTAAATAGACCTAAGATCACATTAATTCTTATAGGATTAGAGTTATGTCTTATTTTAGTTTAATTAAACTAAGTAGGATAAATAGAATTTAAGGTTATAAGGAAACTCCACTAGTAAAGTTCTGTTGAAGGCTGGGGATACTTAATTAAGTTGATGGTTTACGAAACACCTTCTGCTTGGGAACTAACTTGGAATCGATATTGAATTAATCTTATTCCTATTATCATAAGATGTCACTAGGTAAATTAAATGGTTTAATACACCTAAAAATTTTAGAGTAAAGTTTTATTATAAGAGTTATAATAAGAATAGACTTAGATTCATTTAGCCAAAATTTAGCTAAGTACTACAAACCCTGAATTAATAGAACTTTTTAGTAGGAGAAAATGGTATATATGATATATCAAACTTTTATCTCTCACGTCCTTAAGAGTTCATATGTGAGATCCATACTCACCTTCTTGTCGTCTTGAGTACGGCTTCACTTTAGAAAGTGTTTGTATGGGTCAATAACAAGGTGAAGGGGGAAATATCATAGTAAGTGGGAGAAGGATGTGTGTCAATGTATCCTATGATTTTTTCTATTAGGTTGCACCGTGAGATTTCTATGATCCGCCTACGTGTCATCCTGGACCGACCATCCATTTGTAGGGCCTGATTATAGAAGTTGGAACAACGCAAACTTCAGAAATGAAGTGTACCTCTGGGATCTGAAAAATGGTAGGGTCACACTTACATGATGAATTAAGTTAGTTAATGAATCTTTGATTCAACATTGGTAGCTAAGAACTATAGAAATAAAAGTTATTATGGTATTAGTAATTAGTTGAGATTGTCTCAATTTATGAGAGAAGTAGTTGATCATCCTTCAGTGGCTGTTGCTTTGAACTTCTAAAGTATCATTGCAAAAACTAAATCATTTGTTTGATTAGGGTTCTTTGATTGTTTGTTTTTGCTGAATTGATTGGATTTATTTTGTGTAATGGGTTAAGACGAAGATAACTAACTAATACGGTCAATTGTTTGTTATTTCAGCATGTCTTCTTCAATTATTCAATTGCTTAAAAATGAAAAATTAACTGATGAGAATTATGCAACGTAGAAGTTGAATCTAAATATGATTATGGTACTCAATGATCTACGCTTCGTCTTAATAGAGGAATGTTCTCCTTTCCCTACTCAAAATGCTTCTAAGACTGTCAGTCATGCATATGACTACTGGAGAAAGGCCAATGATAAGGCCCTCGTCTATATCTAGGTTAGTGTGTCTAACGTTCTGAGCAAGAAGCATCAGTCCATGGTCACTGCATGTAGAATATGGACTCCCTCAAGGAGATGTTTAGGCAATCGTCCATTCAAATTCAACATGCAACCTTTAAATACGTTTATAATGCTCGTATGAAAGAGGACCAATCAATTAAAGAACATGTTCTCGACTTGATGATCCAGTTCAATGTGGTAGAAATGAACGGGACAATCATTGATGAGCAGAGTCAAGTGTCCTTTATATTGAAATCTCTTCCAAAGGCCTTTAATTCCGTAGCAATGCGGTAATGAACAAGATAGACTACAACATGACTACCCTCCTAAATGAGTTGCAAACTTTTTAGTCTCTTATGAAAAATAAAGGACAAAAAGAAGGAGAGGCAAATGCTACCCATTCTAGGAGGTTTCAAAAGGGTTTATCCTCGGGAACAAAGTCTGCAACTTCATTTCGTGGGTCAAAGAAAATCTAGAAGAAGAAAGGAAGTAAGGGGAAGGGTCTTGTTGCTGCTACTAAGGGCAAAGGGAAGGCTTAGGTAGCCGACAAGGGGAAGTGCTTCCACTGCAATGTTGATGGACATTGGAAGAAAAACTGCCCCAAGTACCTTGCTAAAAAAAAGAAGGAAAAGGAAGGTAAATATGATTTACTTGTCTTGGAAACTTGTTTAGTGGAAAATGACCAAAAGGTCTGGATACTTCATTCAACAGCCACTAATCATGTTTGTTCTTCTTTACAGAAAACTAATTCCTTCTAGTAGCTCGAAGAGGGTGAGATGACGTGCAAGGTTGGAACGGGAGACGTCATTTCAGTTCATGCAGTGGGAGATAGCAAGTTGTTTTGTGGAAATAGATTTCGATTTTTAGAAAACTTGTACATAGTTCCTAAGGTTAAGAGAAACTTAATTTATGCTTCTTTGCTTATTGAACAATTGTATTCGGTTACTTTTTCTTTAAATGAAGCATTTATTTCTAAGAATAGTGTGCATATTTGTTCGACTACGCTTGAAGATAACTTGTATGTATTCAGACCTAATGAAATGAAAGAAATTTTAGATGATGAGATGTTTAAAACTACTAATACTTAAAATAAAAGTTAAGAATTTATCCAAATAACAATACCTATCTTTGACATTTAAGATTAGATCATGTTGATCTCGATACGATCAAAATTGTAAACCTCGAATCTTATTAAACTTGGATCTTCTCAAAGAGCTTGAAAGGATTAGTTCTAAGTGAGGTTAAGGCAAGGAAGTAAGCTTGGGATGTGTTTTGGTAAGTGTGTCTTGTAAGGTGAAAAGAAGAAAAACCAAGTTTTAGTTTAAGAGTTTGAGAGTTTAGTTTAGAAAAGAAGGGAAATTTTGGTTAACTATGGAATCGAGGTGTTTTGGAGAGGTTAGTTTAGGCATGTCCATTAACTCTTTGGCATTTTGGTTAGGCGAGCGAGACGAGGAAGAGGTGGAGTTTGGCCAGCCTTGCATGTGAAAGATATGCAAGCGAGACGTCAGGCACGTGGCCAAGTGAGGCACCGCGACATGCCTGTGTGAGATGTCCGTACGCGGCAGCCTAGCGCGCACGACTAAGACCCATTTGGGTTATTTTGGGCTTTTTTTATATATATTTTGGGAAATTTTGAGTAAATTTTTTATGAGTTTAGGATAAAAGAGAATTAATTGGAATTATTTTTCATTATTTCAAGAATAGAAGAAATCGAACAAGCTTATCCACCAATGGTTTGAACTACTATTTGTGAGTGATAAAATGCATTTAAAGTTTATTTTTAAATCTAATTATTTATCAAATATTTAAAGCAAAATTTGACGATTGAATATTGAGTTTACTGATTTATAAGCATGTTTTAAATAGTATTCAAATATGTCACTGATAAATGATTCCAAAGCATGTAATTATTGTTGAGTTTATGGATATTTGCACACCCATGATTTACTAGCATGTTGGAGTTTTTTGAAATAGAAAAGTTCATTGTCTTAGAAAGTTGTTTAAAAGTATTCCACCCATCTCGCTTAGCATACATAAGATGGACCTACTGACCTAAACCTTATTTTTTGTCCAGAATCCATGACCCAACTTCGAAAAATCATAACTTAAAGTTTATAATTGTTTTAACACAACTTTCTTCTATACAGTTGCTTTAAAATATCTTAACTTTGTTACCCAAAACTTTTAAAGCAAAAATAGAAAGAAAAAGTTCTATAGGCCTCTGGGAATGCACCTGGCTCAGATTCTTCTTGGAAATGACCTTCTTGTTTTTTGAACCAAAACACAAACCTTCTTGTATCCAACTTGAACATCAGTCCTCTTTCACAAACTAGGATAATTCTGATCTTTTAAGACTAAATTGAGTGAAATTGCACGAGTGAGTTGTGAGAAACTCTTGGCTAGAGTTGTCTATTTATAGCAACTATTGCATGAAAATGAGTTGACACCTCCTCCTTGCTTAAATCCATATTTAATCTCTTTCTTAAACCACTTGCTTCTACTCCACCTCACAAAATGCGTGAAAAGTAACTAAGACACTTGGATTTTGCCTTAAACCGATTGGTATAAGCATGCCATATAATTGTCGTAATTGCTTTGCTAACCTCGAAGGTCTTCTCATATAGGCTTGGCTGTCTAGCTAACCTTTCAATGCATGCTAACCTTTAAAGCCATCTCATAAAGCCTTGGTCGCCTAACGAAACTGTGAAACTCCAAACTTTCTAAGACCATTGAAATTTGTTAAGACCTGGTAAAGATAAGAAAATGTGTTTAATATAAAGAAAAGATTGAAATTTTGCTTAAGTGTCAAAATAAGGTGTTTAGAGGTTTTCTTGGGTCACCCATAGAAGAAGAGAACCTCTAAAGAGGATGTGTGGGTGAGAAAGGGTACTTTTTGCGGCAAGAAATGAGAAGATAACCTCCTTGGCGTTTTGGTGTGTGGCCAAGAAAAGTAAGGAAACTTTGAAGTGTTGGCACTTAAGTTGTGGAAAGAATGCTTGAGAGGTTATTTGGGGAGTTTAAGGTAGGCGAGAAAGCATTGATTAAAGGTTAGTTAGCATTAAGATTAGGCATGGACATGTGTTTAGAGATTTGCGACAAGGCCAAGAGAGATTAGTTGGCATTTGGTCTGGGCGTTTTGGACTTGTTAAGAGTATTTGAGTTAGGTGACAAAGGCTATGCAAAATGGACATGGAGGTTATCTAGGTGTTTGGATGGCTTTGCGAGAAGGCTTAAAAAGTTATGTGGCGAGAAGAAAGACTATGCGAGATGGAATAAGAGGTTGGCTATGAGTTTTGGACATGCATGTCAAGCTTAAAACAAGCAGTTTAAATTTAATCCAAGTGTCCTAATATTATTAGCATGCATTTTTAGGTGCAAAGGTAGTTTGACGTGTCTTAAGGAGGTTTAAGGGTGGATTAAGCAAGCTTGAGGTGTCAAGATAATTTCATGCAAGGCCTTCTATAAATAGCCAACTTTAGCAAGGAGTTTCTCACAACTCACTCGGGCAAAATAACTCATTTTGGTCTTGAAAGTGAAGGAGAGCATACAAACGCAGTAGAATTAGGGATAAAAAATTACTCTAATGGCATCTAAACTAATTAGAGATTAACATGCATAAATTAAACTACCATAATTATAACAAATTTGAATTAATTGAAAACGTACCTTTGAAGCTTTCTAAAAACCTCGATTCTCCTCACGAACTCAAACCGTAACCACCCCTATAGTTGACCCGCTAATCTCTGGACTTAAAATCGAGTGGTGGGACCCAATATGTGAAGGGAAAATGAGAGAAGAATAATTTTCTTTTTAATTTTAAAAAACTAGAAATGGCAAAAAGTTTTTTTAATTAAAAAAACATATTTATAACCTAATTACATCCAAAATTGCATGTAATTAATTGGCCAAAACTCAGCACCTAATATTCCACTAACAATTAGTGGAACTTAGTAGACTAGGTGTCTATATATGATGTAGCCACACATCATACTAAGTGTTAGTGGGATTATCTAACAAAATGTTGGATTTTTTCACTAACTTAATCCAAGGGCAATATGGTCATTTGACCTTTCAAGTTAAAAATCAAATTTTGACTTTTTACTATTTTGTCTATCTTGATTAATTCCAACCTCCCCAAGCATGAATCTGCATTCATTTTTTTAAATTCAAATCACATTTGAATATAAAGTTAGTCGAACTTCGACTTTTCATAGTCAAAAGTCAACATTTTGACTTTTTACACTTTTTACAACTTTGACCATTTCCATCAATTTAGAGTTTCAGAATATGAATCTCTATTCATACTTTTAATATTTAAATCAAATTTAAACATAAATCTATATCAACTATATTTGTCAGTTTCTCTCTCTTTACCTAATTCGAATAATTTGAATTACTCCAACATATAGATGGAGTAATGGACCTATAGATCATGAGCTCCAATGATCCAAGATTAATTGATTAAAGCCTTTTAGACCGAACTAATCAACATTTGTTAACTAACAAGTCATTCCACTAAAGTCTCGTGTTGCAATCCCCTTACTATAGATATATTTTTGTTATCTGATGTAACCACTTTAATCATTAAGTTAATCCTTGAAAAGTTGTTCGAAATCTCAGCTGGATCAAAATACCATTGTACCCTCGAGATTACATCTTGGTCCTTAATTCCTACTGATCCACTATTGAACAATTAGTTTAAGGTCCAACCTATAAACGGAATCACTCTCACATGAGAGGGTGGGATCCCTTATTCAAGATTTGGATTTAGTTCTTAAGAAAAGAACCAATCAACTAACCCTAAAGTGGATAGTAGTGAATTCTGTCTTGCACCTTATGTCCCTAGCCATCCACTCGATCTTGCACCTTATGTCTCTACCCTCACCTATGCAGATCTAAGGATAATTTTGAGTGAATAGAAGTTCATAGTTAGCTCAGAATTAAGATTAAGTTACCTAAGTCATTAAAAATCAAAATAGTTAGTTTTATACAGTCAATAGTGTTATAACTTAAATGTGACTATTTCATGGTTTCAGTCTTATGTGAACTCTTTACATAGGATGCCCTCACTTCCATGTCTCTACATGAACAATTTAGGATCACATTGTTCCTACTAACTGTAAAGTAGACTGCATCCATAATGTTCCAAGAATAAGACGCCTAACCTTATTCATACACTATAGACCGTTTGGGCTATATACTCGAACTTGATCCACGTTTATGTCTCTACATAAAGCTCATGTTTACACTAGATAGCCTTGGGACTTTAGTTTCTTGGATTCAAGATTATAATATTCTATTGAATGTTGTTGGTCCTTTTCAACATGTTCTTTGTTCTGGATGATGTTGTTTTTTTGTTTTTGAGTGCATTTCATGGTCGTCGAACATTAGTTTCTTCCTTTGTGTTTGTGCTCTTTCCCCGATTTGTGGGGCTTTCTTATTAATTTGGGTTATGTTGTGATAGCCAGGCTTCTGTTGTCTAGCTTGGTTTATATTGCTTTTTATTTTGTGTGAGCGTTGTCTGCTCTAGTGCCTTGACTTCAGGTTGTGAGGTCCACCTTGTTGTTGTATAACATTATCATTACCTTTTCAAAAAAAAATATTCTATATTCACTAATAAGTCATCAATAACAACTTTATTGAATATAATATAATTTTAAACTACAAACTATATATTTTAGGACATAAATTCCAACAGAAAGTTCAAAAATTAAGTCTAGTTTGTGAGAGAGTGCTTCTGTGCATTTTAGATTCTAGATAGTTTGCATTTTGATAAGAGAAGGTGAGAATCTCATTTCTCGGGTGAATCTGAGCAAGGTGCATTCCAAGTGGGCCACAAGACTCCTCTTTTAGATTTTGATTCTGAAAGTTTGAGGTGAGAATGTTAAGTCATTTTAAAGAAACATTGTCGAAGAAATTTTTCTCACAAAAATTATGGATTTTAAGTTATGATTTTTCAAATGTTGCGTTATGATTCTGGAAATTATTCAGTATTCTAAGTAGTGGCCGAGAGGAATGGATTGTTGGACGAAATGGGCGTGCATTTTGGATTTAGAGATTGTCTTTGGGTCGACTGCACACATTTCACAAGATCATGGTATTGAAGGGATAAAAGCAGCATGCTTTTTATTTAAAAGATATAGAGAACTTATTTTTGTAGATGTCTCTGAATCTGCAAACCACTAAATTGGGACACCACCCGTTTGCTCTTCTTGGAACCAATTGGGATAAGAAAAAGTTTCAAGGTATTAGAGAGAAACTCTTTTCTTCTAGATATTTATAACTCTCTTTCCTTCTTGGAATAATAAATGCAGGAGTGGGGATTTGAACCCGAGACATCCTATCCGCAGGTACATACAGGTGCCAATTCAGCAAGCTCTTGTTGGCATTCAAGATTTATATTATTTGAATGACTATCTTTCCAATATCTTATAGATTTATATTAATATAATTAATTAAATCATATTCAATTAATATTTCATTCAAATCTTAATTGAATGAATATCTGTGTAATATCTCATAGATTTAACTAAATGAAATTTAATAAAACTAAACTATCAATTAATTCTCTAATTAATTAGTAGCTAAATTAAATATCTTATATTTAACTTAAATTAAATTTGAATCATATTTAAATATAAGTTTCTC